>MU753605.1:331032-385539 GCA_026770625.1 Nicotiana glauca
CACATAGATAGCAACCGTGGATCTACTAGGATACAATCCTATATTCCCCAAATATAAATATCTAGTAGATCTCCTGGGTGTCGTCCCGTAGTCTAACTCGTAATGCGTAGGGAATCTACCGGAATACCAATCCGTAATCCTAAATGTAAATACCAGCACTGGGCGAATCTACCGGGTGCAGTCCTATAGTTCGAATATAAATGTGTAGGGAATCTACCGGAATATCAATCTGTAGTCCCAAATAAATAGGAAAACGGGATCTACCGGGATATCGCACGTAGTCCCAATGTAAACACATAGCAGCAACACGAAGAATATTCAATTCAATCCAATTTTATACCAAGGTAAAACATGTATTTCTAACCTAGCATGCTCCACAGAATACAAATAAAGCAGTTTGAATAAGTAAAGTAATTAAGTCACTCAGACATGCTTTCCTAAGATAACAGTAGGCTTAAATTGCAAGTAATATAAACAGGGAAGAAAAACACAGTTATAGCTACTTAATGAAAATAGGATTTTTAACAATTAGCACGTGTGCGCACTCGTCACCTCATGTACAAGGCATTTCATATATCAGCAACACCAAAACCTAAGGGGAGTTCCCCCACACAAGGTTAGACAAGCCACCCACTTCGAACCAGCTCAATCAACTCGATATCACGTTCTTGCCACGAGTACCGGACTCTAAATTGCCCAAATCTATTCAAAGTAATTGCCTAATGTAAATATAACTCCAAGTAACTAATTCAACTAATTCATTCGAAGATAATATGTGAAATTAGGAAAATCGCCCAAAAAGTCCCCCGGGACCATATCTCGGAATCGGGTAAAATTTACAAATTCAGAATCCCCACACTCTCACAAGTTCATACATACAAAAAACCCGAGAATCGGACCACAAACAACCCCTCAAATCCCCAATTTCAAGTCTCTAATTTCAAACCCTAAACCCCCCAAATTTAACCATTATTTCCCCTATATTCCTTGCCCAAATCAGTAAAAAAAATACAATAATAACGAGTTTGGGTTCCAAAAATCTTACCTCCTCGAAGCTCTCTTGAATCCTCTATCAAAAGCGTCCCAAAAAGCTCAAATATCCGGGTACGCTCAACCTACTGCACCTGCAGAACCTGGCTTCAAGCATATAGGCGCATTTGCGGATCCTCAATCCCTTCTGTGATTACGCACCTACGGTCCCCTTGCCGCATGTATGGTTATGACAGAACTTCAGCAACCTTCAGATTTCTCCTAAGTCCAATTCAACTTCCGTTAAGCACCCGAAACTCACCCAAGGTCCTCGGGGCCTCAACCAAACATGCCAACCAATCCTAAAACATCATACGAACTTATTCCAACACTCTAATCACATCAAACAACGCTAAAACCACAAGTCACTCTCCAATCCAAGACTAAGGATTTCCAAAACAATCAATTTCCTCTTTCGATCAAAAAGTCTATCAAACCTCGTCCGAATGACCTGAAATTTTGCACACACGTCACATTCAACACTATGGAGCTACTCCAACTTTGGGAATTCCGTTCCGATCCCGATATCAAAATTTTACTATCGAACCGGAAACTTCAAAATTTCGACGTACTAAAGCCAAAAATGAAGATTTATTCATGCAATGTAATCACAAGAGAGTCAAGAACACTTACCCCAAGTTTTCTTGTGATTTCTCGCTCAAAATTGCCCAAAATCCGAGTTTGAAACTCAAAAAAAATGGAAAAAATAGTGTTGTCGTCCTTTAACTGCCCAGAAATTTTTGGGGCACTATTCACGTGTGCGGGTACTGTTCACGCGTGAGGGTACTGTTTCACACACTGTTCGCGGGGGGTACTATTCACAGCTACTATGCATGGGACTGTTCATGGGCACTGTTCATGGGATTGTTCAGAGAATACAATTTTATGGATACTGTTCATGTGTACTGTACACGGATACTATTCACACAGGTGCGGTCACTGTTCACATGTGCGAAAAATGCAGTAAATGCCCAAAAAATTTCAGCAGCCTTTTATATCCGTTAAACTTCCGAAATCCACCCGAGGACCTCAGGACTTCAACAAAATACACCAGCAAGTCCTAAAACATGATACGAACTTAGTCGAATCCTCAAATCGCATAAAAAATGCTAAAATCGTGAGTCACACCTCAATTCAAGCCTAATGAAACTAAGAACATCCAACTTTTATATTCGATGCAAAAACCTATCAAATCAAGTCTGACTGACTTCAAATTTTGCACACCAGTCATAAATGACATAACGAAGCTACAAAAATTTTTAGAACTGGATTCTTGCCCCGATATCAAAAAGTAACTTAAGAAAATCTTTAGCCTTAGATTTCTAGATTCCGTTAAATAGCGATAATTTGATCTAGGGACCTCCAAATTCGCTTTCGGGCATATGACCAAGTCTCAATTCACGATACGGAACTACCGGAATGTCAAAGATTTTATCTGGGTTTATTTTCTCAAATATTGACCGAAGTCAACTCAATTGAGTTTTTAAAGAACTAGTTCACAATTTAATCCATTTTCACATAAAAACTGTCACGCCCCAACCTTGGGAGGCGCGACTGGCGCTCAATCAAGTGAACCCGACTGAGCAAGCCTTACCGAACACTTTCTACCCCAACTCAATATGAATGCAGAAATCATGCCTTTGATTAATTTGGACGATAATACATGGTGTATACCACATTACTGGTTCATTTCATATCATAAAAATTTACCGATCATAATCTAGCTTTATGGATTCTATTAGAGTTACGGCTTAAGGAGATCACAAGTTTAGGATTACAACATATACATATAGTGGACTCCCCGAAACTCGTACATAACCCACACTAGTGTCATTGAAGCCTCTAAGGATACAACAGACAAGCATAACTATGCCGGCAACAAGGCCCCGGCTATACCTCAAAAGTGAAAAGCTGTAATAACAAAAGATACACCATATAGCCCCATGGAAGAATAAGGGGCTCACCAAGACTTCAAGTAGAAGAACGCTCCGCTACACACAGTCGGCACTATCCGCTATGGAGCCACCTACAATCATAACACGAATGTAGCGCCCCCGACAAAAAGGGGCGTCAGTACATTTGAATTGTACTGGTATGTATAACTAAATACCATTTTACTGGAAAGAACTATCAAATAGATAGAAGCAATTAATACAGGCAAATCAAAGAAACAATTCATATAATTCTTCGTACAATTTCCATAACACAGATTAGGGCAATTCTGTCACGTGTTCACCACTGTTCTCGTTACCACCGCCATCTCGAGCGGAGTCCGGTCACGACCCGACCGTCTAGGTCACCTCATTGGAGGTATTACTCCCAATCAATATTTCATTTCCCTGATCCGGAATCCAATATCGGCACATTACCACCATGTGTGCGGCATGGTGTCCGATCACGACCCGACCGGGTAAGTCACCTCATTAGAGGCGTTACTCAATTCTCATCAGTCAACACCTTCAAATATCTATCCCACACATATCAAGGATAATTCAAGTTACGAATCACAGGTAAATGAGCACATAGCTAGCATAAGTAGTTATTTGTTTCAATGTCGGCTTATAGCCCAAGTAATTCAACACATAATTATACTTTTCATCATTCTCTAATTATCAAGATTTGTGCATTATTCACATTGAGGCACATCCTTCACGAATATGTATAGTTATATGCAATTCAATTAATGCATAATGACAATCAATACTCTAGCCAATTTAACTCTTACCATACTTTCGTAATGACCACGGAGCTCAATTTCTAATAAAAGGGAGGTTTTAGCCATACATACCTCAATAAAGCTTTTCCTTACTCTTTTACAAACTTCCGGAACTCTTAGCACTTCGATCTATTGAGCAAGAATTTAAAATTAAATTGAGAATTAGAGACGAACTGAAGTTCTAGCTTGGTTCGAGCATATTATCAAACATTAAAAGTGCATTGTGATCTTAGGCCTCTTTTTGTGAGGAATTTCTATCATTTTGTATCCCCAATTGCCTCCTTTTTAATTTTCTACCTTCCAATATCCTATGGTTTGATATGCATATAGAGAACATCATTATTATATTCTTGAATTACTTTTCTACTGGCCCCATGTACCTAAGTGTAGAAATAGGAGCTATGGTTATGAATCTTACCTCTTGGGAATGAGAACTTAGGTGTCTTCTCTTGATTTTCTTCAATGTTTTAGCAAGGATCAAATATAATTTGATGGGTGATACTTTCCCCATTTGAGGCCCTCTCTCTCTCTCTAAAAATCTCAGAAAACACCCTTAAAATGATCTATAATGTCGATTATATCGATAGGGAGGTCGGGTTAAAATTTAGAAAATTGGAGCCCCGAGTAAAATATGCGATCGCATATGCGATCGCAGAATGAACATGCGGTCCACATAATGGACCGCAAAATGCCTCCCAAAAACCATACGTTCTGACTCAGTCTGCGGTAATAATGCGGTCCGCATTCACGTTCTGCGGTCGCAAAGTGCACCGCAGAATTGACACTCACAAAATTCAAAGGAGAAAGTGCGACGACTATGCGGTCCGCATTTCGATTATGTGACCGCATTTAGACCGCATAACTGACTTCAATTTTAACCAACACTCTGACTCGCTCTGCGGCAGATATGCGGTCCGCATTTCTATTATGCGACCGCATTCTGGACCGCATTTCTTGCATTCTTCTGGAAACTTATTCTTGATTTTTTAATGCACTATTTAATCCAAAAAGGTCCGCGCCGCATGTCCCTAACTTGGCACCACGGAATCCGGGTTTTCGAGTAGGGATTTCACGGGGCCTTACAAAAACCTTCCAAAAAATTATACGAAATGTGTGTAACGACCCGCCCAGACATTTTGAGTACTAGCACTCTGTTCAGTAGTCGGAGGCCATGAAAAACTTCATTTCAGGTATTACGACTTGTACGCGTGGTCGGAATTTGATTTCGGGAAGTCCAGAGTTGATTTGAGAAGAGATTTCTTATTTCGGGAGCTTAAAGTTGAAAGAAATGAACTAAGGTTGGAATTTTAAGTAAACAACCTCGAAATTGGGATATGAAGGTTTCAGCAGGTTCGTATGATGATTTTGGACTTGGGCGTATGACCGGAATGAATTTTGGATAACCCGGGAGCATTTTGGCGCCTATTGTGGAAGTTAGCATTTTAAAAGGAATTTCATAAGTTTGGCTTGAAGTGCATTTCAAGGTTATTGATGTCCGTTTGGGATTCTAAAACTGTGAATAGCTCCGTATGGTGATTCTGGATTTAGGGGCACGATTGAAAGTGAATTCGGAGGTCCGTAGGTCATTTTGGAGCCATTCGGCTAAAGATAGAAATTTGAAGGTTTTTGAGAAGTTTGACCGGAGATTGACTTTTTGATATCGGGGTCGGAATCCAATTCCGGAAGTTGGAGTAGGTCCGTAATGTCAAATATGATTTGTGTGCAAAATTTGAGGCCAATCGGACGTGATTTGATAGGTTTAAGCATCGGAAATAGATGTTTAGAAGTTCAAAGTTCATAAAGCCTGAATCGGGGTGTAATTCATGGTTTTTGCATTGTTTGTTATGATTTGAGGCCTCGAGCAAGTTCGTAATGTGTTTTGGGATTGGTTGGTATGACTGATTGGGGTCCCGAGGGCCTCGGGTGGATTCCGCGTGGTTAATGGATCGAAATTTGGAAGGTTGACTGTGCTGCTTCTGTCATAACCGCATCTGCGGTTCCTCGACCGCAGAAGCGGGACCGCATATGCGGTCTAAGGCCCCAGGAGCGAAAAGGTGGGGCATGAGGAAGAACCACAAAAGCGGCGCATATTCCGCAGAAGCGGAAGGGGGGTCAGGCCCAGGTGGCCGCAGAAGCGACTTTTTGACCGCTTAAGCAGAACCGCTGATGCGGTTTAGCTTCCGCTGAAGCGAAGATGGGCTGAAGACAGGGACAGCAAAAGCGGATAATTTTTCGCTGAAGCGGGTTTCGCAGAAGCGGGATTTGTTCGCAGAAGTAGAAATCCCTGGATGGCAGCACAGTCTCCAGGGCATGGGCGATTTTTGGGGAGCTTCAAGAGGGGATTTTGTCGTCAATGATTAAGGTAAGTCAACCCTATCACTTTTGTGTTAAATATATCAATTATATATGGATTTAAGCATGGAAATTAGAGTAAATATAGGGGTTTTGGATGGAAACCTAAAAAATTATAAATCTTGGATTTTAGCCACGATTTTGAGTATAGAATTAGGAGAAAAATCATATATTTGAGTTCCTAAGGTTACTGGTAATCTTTACCTTCAAAAAAAATTTGGATTTTGGTCAACCTTTCATTCGAAGTTAGGAATTGTTGTAAATTGGGTTGCAGAGTATAGTTGAGCATATATTAATGGATTTATGTGATCATTGGCTAGTTTTGGTGATTGTGTGTTGGTTCAAGCCTTCGGAAGGATGTAGAATGTCATTTGCGAGTCTTCGGAGCGAGGTGAGTCTCCTTTCTAATCTTGTGAGGGGGAATTTACCCTATAGGTAAAGTAATTGATTATGTGCTCCTATTTGTGGGGGCTACGTACGCACGAGTTGATGAGAGTCCATGCGTAGCTACTATTATGCTATTGTCCGGGTAGTTAGGACCCAAAAGCATGTGTACATGGATTAATTGTGAACACATTGGTATCTTGAATTTCTTAACTCACGTCGAATTAGTAAGTAAATTTCTAAAAGAATTAAACTTCATTTCTTAAATTGTTGAAGGAGAATTAGTTTTATTTAAATAAATATTCCCCGACAAGTTCTTATTTGACTGATTGAGCATGTACTTTATGTGGGCTTGCGTCGCATGGATGATTCGCTAGCAGGATATATGTTTAATTATGGAATGGGCCGAACGCCTCGGTGATAATATATGCATCTATGGTTTGTGTCGCTCGACCCTCGGCAGTGCACAATTTACATTCTGTTGGAGCGGGCCATCAACCTCGGAATGGTTTGCGCCTATTTATCTGTTACTTGGAAATTTATAAATGTGGAATTGGCCCTATGTGGCTTGACATAAATTGTTAGGATAATAAAGAACAGACCTTAGAAGCCCTTGATTTATTGTTGAAGGTGTTTACCTGTTTGCTGGCTTCACAATCAGAACTTTTATACAAATCCATAATTATTCTCGCACTTATAGAGTTTTGCTGATTGACCTCTGGTGAGTGTCAGAGTTTGCCATCTCGTCTCTACACCTCCGGGATTAGGCGGGATACTCACTGGGTACACGTTGATTACATACTCATACTACACTTCTGTGCATTTTTGTTGCACAGGTATATATACACCTCCAGCAACCTATTGGGTGTAGCAGCATGGATGACGCTGGGACTAAGTGAGCTGCATCATTGAGGCGACTGCAGCTAGAGTAGTTCCTTCCAATGTACTGTATTTACTTTCCGCCCACTGTATTCCGGGCGGATGTTGTATTTTATTTCTCGTATCAGTAGTCGCTCATGTACTTGTGACACCGGGTTTCTGGGAGGGTTACAAGGATTTGTTCTAACTATTATTATTTAAATTTGAATTCTAGTAGTGAACTTTTATTTATAAAAATGGAAGGAAAAACCTTAGATTTTCAAAAGTATTAAAAGAGGAATTAATCAATAAGTTAGTTGGCTGGTCTGACAGAGGTGTCTGGTGCCACCACGACCCTTAGTGGTTTTTGGGTCGTGATAATATGGTATCAGAGCACTAGGTTCCCGTCGGTCTCACGAGTCATGAGCTAGTCTAGTAGAGTCTTGCGGATCGGTACAGAGACGTCTGTACTTATCCTCGGGAGGCTGCAGGACTGTTAGGAGTACTTCCCTTCTTGATTTCTTTATCGTGCGGTTCTATTCCTTTGAGGCTTATGCCTTTGATTCATTTCCACTCAATCTTACGTGACGCGAGCGCTTGTTATAAATCAAAAATTGAAGGATTGTAATGGCACTACAAATGTGGTGCGGGATGATTTTCCCAGTATAGTTGATTGGACTATTATAGTCGTGCTTGGAGGGATATTCTATTGTTCAGCTCAGTAAGAGAACTTCTAAGAGCCTTAAGGCAAGGCATGGGTTGCCATGATGCTTATAAACAACTATTCTGCAGTGTTGTTGTGATGGTAGGATGTTTGCCCACGTGTCGGGGTAGTGAATGAATTGAAGGGAGGTTTAGTCCGCGTGTAATCAAGGGAGTCAGTATTTTATTCCAGGCAGGGGAAAGTCAATCGAACTAAGGATGGTCAGAAGTGGACTGGTGGAAGTAATGAAATGTGGTAATTGCAAGCGTGGTGGAGTTCTCCTCTACATGGGGGTGTGGTTGTCCTAATTGAACGCTTTAAGCTTGTCAGTGTTATGATCTGCTACTATTCGCCTTAGGGCAAGATATTGTGAAATAGTATTGAAGATACAACTGTCAAATATCACATTATGCGGTGGTTTAAGATCGAATCAGAATTTCTACTGTTGACGATTCGAGAAAGATGACCTTTGGAAAGGTTTAAAGTTAGCAACAATGGTGGATTCAGGTGCCACGAAGATAGATTTCATTTAAGGCAACAATTGAGCAGCAAAGTATGAGGAAGGACATGTGGGAAATTCCAGGCGGTGTTTACATTTCTAGAAGGCCAAGTATGAGGAGTAAGGTTGAGTGACCGATTAAGGAGATGAGTTCTGCCAAAATGGGAGAGTAGCGGGTGTTGCATATGGGCTTGGTAGTAGGAAGACTACACGCCTTAAGGAGAGTTTGGATCGAATTGGAGATTTTAATGATTGGTGATTGAAGTCTGCGGGTATGATTCGAAGTATGGGCTATTATGCGGTAGAAGATTTATATGGAGGAGGGTGTAGCATAACCCTGAATTCGGAAGGATATTGTCGCGCATGTAACTGATGTCCGCGAGGGGCAAATGGACTTGTGCAACTGGAAGGTGAGATCGGACTCAAGATGGGATATTGGTGTCATAGTGAATGTACCCCGTGCAGCGGCGTGGGAAGATGTCGGGAGGTGATTATCCTAAGTCGGTTATTCCCCGTGAGTAGATTAGCGATCGCGTGGTTGGCGAAGCTTCTGCAAGGCCAAAGAGATCGGTCGTGTGAATGTGGATTAAGACTCAGAATATGAAAGACGGGGATTTACAGGAAGATCCTGAGAGATTTTTATAATTGGTGGCATAAGGTTAAGTCAATAATAGGTAAAAAGATCGGGTGAACTCAGAAATGGTGAAATGATGGCTTCAAGCTAAGTGGAAGAGTCCCACCGCTTATGGTTGGGCTGTATGATTAACTACTTGCGTAATTTCTGGTTATTAGCGTATTGATGGGTTAATTCAGCTACGAGAAAAGGGCCATAAGTAGTAAATTGAGCGGAATGAATTATATTTGGAACCAAGTCAGAGCGGGTAGCTCTTAGCAACGGTCCTAGTGGAACTCAAAAGATAAAGTGTGGTACCTAATGATTTCCAACCTATAAGTACAATTACGAATCAAGCTTGGAAAGCAGCTTATGAGAAGTGGCACAGAATGTTCTGCGATGGTTGGCTTGTGATGTAGCAATTGGGAAGTACGAAATGGTCCGTAGGGGTTGAGACAGCATGGTCTCGCGATTCAAGGTCACTCGGGATGGGTGTAGATGGAGTATGTTATGTGAAGAAGAGAGTCAGTATTATTTCCAAAGAACTCAAGGATAAATTGGAAAAAAAGGGATTGATTAGCCACAGTCAACTTTGGGCATGTTGGGATTTGAGGTCAGTCATCCAGCGTGATCAAGTTATGCGTATGATTTGTGGCGGTACGAGTGAGGTCTGCCAGTCGCCGTAATGGGTGTCATTCAGAAGCCTTCTATTATTATGGCTTGTTATGTGGGAAACAGATTTCGGAAGGGGTTATGGTGGCTCGGACCACTATTTGTAGATTTTCATATTCTACGGTTATGGGAATTTACCTGTGTGTTGCTATGGTTCTCCTGAAGTGAGTAAAGTGCAAAGCTCTTATATGATAAATTGTTAAAATATTAACGGTTTTGGAGTTATGATGAAAATCGTGTTCTATCGTATGTTGGCACATTGGGTGCAGTGAGTAGCATGGGAATTCGAAGTAAGGATCAATGTTGCAGCTTGGGCTGGCAAGGATATCACAGGCTCGGATAAGCAAGGAAGTGGTTGAATGATTAAAGTAAATTGGTATTATCTTCAGCGTCACCTTAGATCGATATGTTGAGGAAGAGGTTTCGCATCCTGGTTAAGGATTCTGGATCTCTTTTTAGCGTTATTGCGTCCGATGGTTTAGATGTGCAGACCCATTATGTATTTCGAAAGATTTTAGGAGCGTGTCCCATGGGAAGATTGTATAAGTGTGACATGTAGTCACTTGATTGGCTAAAGATTTAAACCAAGTATGAGGATTGTGGTAATGTCATTAATTTGAGAATTTATACCTGGAGGGCACTTTGTATATTGGGTTAGGAACCGAGGAGGTTTGCTCCGGTTATGACGTTTGTTCTTGTGTGTTATGAGAAGAAGGAAATTAGTATGGACCCTTGAAAGGTCATTGGCTTAAATTTGATATGATCAGGATCGACTTGAGGTCGGTGGACGGATTTAAATGTGAATTTGGGCTTTATATCAGGCCAGTTGTGTTCATCCAGCGAGCGTTCCTTATAGAGGAACAGTCAGGGTGTTATTTTGTCGTCAGCTATTCCAGGTAATGATATAATGCGTCGTGTGAGTTGTGAGACGGCTTGGTAAATTTTCATGTGTTGAGGTTCCGCGTGGCCAGAATGTTATATGAGCCAAATGGCTCTCGAGATTCAGATTGTATATCGCACCTCAGTTGTGCTTGAGTTTTTTAGCCTATAGCGCTATATGTTTCCTCAGGGATGGTATTATGCACTTATCGTGCTTACGATCGAAATTCAATATTTTTATTGTAATGAGCAGATTTAGCTCGAAGTGCAATCTCTTTATATGAGATCTATGTGTGGATCGGGTGGCACACCACCATGGGCATGTTATGAGGATTGGGTGGCACGCCGCCATGGGCATGTTATTTGGATCGGGTGGCATGCCGCCATGTGTATGTTATTTGGATCGGGTGGCATGCCGCCATGTGTATGTTATTTGGATCGGGTGGCATGTCGCCATGTGTATGTTATTTGGATCGGGTGGAACGCAGCCATGGGTATGTTATTTGGACCGGGTTGCGCGCCGCAACAGTGTGACGATGAGTGTGATTCTCTGTATACCAATTTTGTATGTCCTGTTTCCTATTTTCTAAGGAAAGTCCGTAGTAGTGTGGGAGTTAGGTAATTCCTTCCAGAGCTCGATTTCCTGTTGTGTTGTGTTCGGAGTGGTGGCTATTGGCACATTGTGGCGTCATATGAGACTTGTGAACGCATTCGAAGTGGCTTATTGTCGAGCGGTTCGTACTGGATAAGGTGAGATTATGGGATTGAAGATCAGTGCAACCTGATTATATGAAGTATACTAAGGAGCAAAGGTCATTGTTAGGTTCAAAGTGTGGTAATGTTTCTTGTCAGAAGTATAGACTCGATGATTGGTTGAATCGGCAGTTGATTATGAATTTCGGCATCTTATCCGTCGCGGCGGTGTTGTAATAGTTAGAGTAAGACCTATGTAGGTCATGAGGTGCAATGGGAGCATCAGATTCGTGGAATTTTGATTAATTCAAACAGAATGTTATTGTGGTCCTATGAGTAAATTGATTCGAAGTATGAATTCAGTAGAGTTATGCGGTCATGTTTGAGTACAGCGTATAGTGATTGATACAGTGATCGTATGTTAGAAACAGTCCAGGCATAGAATTTCGGATGTTGGAATTGGGCTCTAAGGCTTAATTGCTTGAATAAAAGAGAGTATCTTCAGAACTTATCGAGCTAATGTGCTCAACTGAGTTGTGATAGCACGGGAAGGTGCATGAGGTGCTAAACAGTGATTTTAGACCACTCCAGTACAGTTCTCAGCACGTTCGAGGACGAACGTATGTTTAAGTGGGAGAGAATGTATCGACCCGACCGGTCGTTTTGAGTACTAGCGCTCCATTCAGCAGTTGGAGGCCACGAACAGCTTCATTTCAGGTATTACGACTTGTACGCGTGGTCGGAATTTGATTTCGGGAAGTCCAGAGTTGATTTGAGAAGAGATTTCTTATTACGGAAGCTTAAAGTTGAAAGAAATGAACTAAGGTTGGAATTTTAAGTAAACGACCTGGGAATCAGGATCTGAAGGTTCCAACATGTTCGTATGATGATTTCGGACTTGGGTGTATGCCCGGATTGGGTTTTGGATAACCCGGGAGCATTTTGGCGCCTATTGTGGAAGTTAGCATTTTAGAAGGAATATCATAAGTTTGGCATCAAGTTCATTTAAATGTTATTGATGTCCGTTTGGGATTCTAAAACTGTGAATAGCTCCATATGGTGATTCTAGATTTAGGGGCGTGATCGGAAGTGAATTCGGAGGTCCGTAGGTCATTTTGGAGCCATTTGGCTAAAGATAGAAATTTGAAGGTTTTTGAGAAGTTTGACCGGAGGTTGACTTTTTGATATCGGGGTCGGAATCCAAATCCGGAAGTTGGAGTAGGTCCGTAATGTCAAATATGATTTGTGTGCACAATTTGAGGTCAATCGGGCGTGATTTGATAGTTTAAGCATCGGAAATAAAAGTTGAGAAGTTCAAAGTTCATAAAGCCTGAATCGGGATGTAATTCATGGTTTTGGCATTGTTTGTTATGATTTCAGGCCTCGAGCAAGTCCGTAATGTGTTTTGGGATTGGTTGGTATGATTGGTTGGGGTCCCGGGGGCCTCGGGTGGATTCCGGGTGGTTAATGGATCGAAATTTGGAAATTTGGAAGGCTGAGTGTGCTGCTTCTGTCATAACCGCATATGTGGTTCCTGGACCGCAGAAGCATGACCGCATATGCGGTCTGAGGCCCGCAGAAGCGAAAAGGTGGGGCATGAGGAAGAGCCGCAAAAGCGGCGGATATTCCGCAGAAGCAGAAGGGGGGTCAGGCCCAGGTGGCCGCAGAAGCGGCTTTTTGACCGCTTAAGCAGAACCGCTGACGCGGTTTAGCTTCCGCTGAAGAGAAGATGGGCTGAAGCTAGGGACCGCAAAAGCGGATCATTTTTCACTCAAGCGGGTTTCACAGAAGCGGAAATCCATGGATGGCAGAATGTCATTTTAAGGTTGGGGATTGGCCATTTCTATCACATTTCTCCAAGGCATGGGCGATTTTTGGGGAGCTTCAAGAGGGGATTTTGTCGGCAATGATTAAGGTAAGTTATCCCTATCACTTTTGAGTTAAATATATGGATTTAAGAATGGAAATTAGAGTAAATATTGGGGTTTTGGATGGAAACATAGAAAATTTTAAATCTTGAATTTTAGCCACGATTTTGAGTATGGAATTAGGAGAAAATCATATATTTGAGTTCCTAAGGTTATGGGTAATCTTTACCTTCAATCAAATTTCGGATTCCGGGCACGTGGGCCCTAGGGCATTTTGGTCAACCTTTCGTTCAGAGTTAGGAATTGTTATAAATTGGGTTGCAGAGTATAGTTGAGCATATATTAATGGATTTATGTGATCATTGGCTAGTTTTGGTGCATTGTGCGTTGGTTCAAGCCTTCGGAAGGATGTAGAATGCCGGTTGCGAGTCTTCGAAGCGAGGTGAGTCTCCTTTCTAATCTTGCGAGGGGGAATTTACCCCATAGGTGAAGTAATTGATTATGTGCTCCTATTTGTGGGGGCTACGTACGCACGAGGTGACGTGAGTCCGTGCGTAGCTACTATTATGCTATTGTCCGCATAGTTAGGACCCAAAAGCATGTGTACGTGGATTAATTGTGAACACATTGGTAGCTTGAATTTCTTAACTCACGTCGAATTAGTAAGTAAATTTCTAAAAGAATTAAACTTCATTTCTTAAATTGTTGAAGGAGAATCAGTTTTATTTGAATAAATATTCCCCGACAATTTCTTATTTGACTGATTGAGCATGTACTTTATGTGTGCCTGCGTCGCATGGATGATTCGCGAGCAGGATATGTGTTTAATTATGGAACGGGCCAAACACCTCGGTGATAATAGATGCATCTATGGTTCGTGCCACTCGACCCTCGGCAGTGTACAATTTACATTCTTTTGGAGCGGTCCGTCGACCTCGGCATGATTTGCGCTTGTTTATCTGTTACTTGGAAATTTGTAAATGTGGAATTGGCCCTATGTGGCCTAACATAAATTGTTAAGATAATAAAGAACAGATCTTAGAAGCCCTTAATTTATTGTTGAAGGTGTTTACCTATTTGCTGGCTTCACAATCAGAACTTTTATACAAATCCATGATTATTCTCGCACTTATAGAGTATTGCTTATTGACCTCTAGTGAGTGTCGGAGTTGGCCATCTCGTCTCTACCCCTTCGGGATTAGGCGGGATACTCACTGGGTACACATTGATTACGTACGCATACTACACTTCTGTGCATTTTTGTTGCATAGGTATATATACGCCTCCAGCAGCCTATTGGGTATAGCAGCATGGATGACGATGGGACTAGGTGAGCTGCATCATTGAGGCGACTACAGCTAGAGTAGTTCCTTCCAATGTGCTGTATTTACTTTCCGTCCACTGTATTTCAAGCGGATGTTGTATTTTATTTCTCGTATAAGTAGTCGCTCATGTACTTGTGACACCGGGTTTCTGGGAGGGTTACAAGGATTTGTTCTAACTGTTATTATTTAAATTTGAATTCTAGTAGTGAACTTTTATTTATAAAAATAGAAGGAAAAACCTTAGATTTTCAAAAGTATTAAAAGAGGAATTAATCGATAAGTTAGTTGGCTGGCCTGACAGAGGTGTCCGGTGCCACCACGACCCTTAGTGATTTTTGGGTCGTGACAGTGCGCACGCAAGTCGAGAAATTATTGGTACCGCTTTTCAAGGTCTTAAAACACTGAGATGATTATTTAATTTAAAGATGACATTTTGGGTCATCACATTCTCCACCTCTAAAACAAACGTTCGTCCTCGAATGTACTAAGAATTATTCTCAGGTTACCAAATTGATGATTTTACTTTTACACAAATATTCGCGACTGATCCCACATTGTCGCATTAGACATAAGTCCGACAACACCATGCCAATTGAGATTATTTCCTTTATCCATATTTGTAAACTTGTCACGACCCAATTTCCCCTCCGTTGGGTTTCGTGATGGCAGCTAGTCTTAAGGACTAGGTAAGCCTAATAATTGCGGAATAACAACCATGAATAATAACGTCTAAAATTCTTCTGAAATAAAATTCTTATACAATGAACATCTTCCCAAAACCTGGTAGTACAAGTCATAATCTCTATAGAGTTTTTCGCAACCATTTCTAAACACAACCGTAAGGAAATAAGTACAGTAGGGAGAATATAAAATAAGAAGGTGACTCTAAAGCCCGCGATCACAGAAACAAGGCTACCTTGAGTCTCCTCGGCAAGAATCCGCACAGCTACTAGCGAACAATACCTGTATCTGCACAAAAGAGTGCAGAGTGTAGTATCAGCACAACCTACCCCATGTGCTGGTAAGTCCTAGCCTAACCTCGGCGAGGTAGTGACGAGTCTAGGACCAGGATACCAAATAAACCTGTGCAATATAGCGTACAAAATAATAGGAAGCAGATAACAATGGTGGTAACAATGTTCAACCAGTGATATGAATAGCAGGCAACAAGAACAACATAAATGTTTCTCAACAAATAATAAATACAAGTGCAATAATTAATCAAGTCCTTCACATATGAATCTTTCGCCTATAAATCCTTCAAGTAATAATCGCCAAGATAATATGTTTTTCAATAAATATATTTCGAATATATTTTCTTTCGAGTAAATGTCACCTTTTGACGCCTCATTTCAAAATCATAAATAATATAGGTCTCAAACAACTGTCACATTTTCACGGCACCTCGTGCCCATATTTATATCACAATCGCACGGACAATTCACGTGCCATTAAATAAAACCATAATATTTTCCCCGACACCTTGTGCCCATATATTTCTGTCTCACATTGCACAACAATATTCTCATTTTACCCAGTTCATAGGTTCCATACCCAATACAATTAAGAATATATTCAAGGAGCCTCATTCACTTAACATAAAGTAGAGTACAACTTCCAACTCAATAAGGATATCAACAAGAAAAGATGAAATTATTTTTAGAAATTATTTGATAAACAAATACACTTTTCAATTTAAGTACAATATCGAATGAATCATTACATTTAATACGAGAAATCAATAAATCAAAAAATAGTAGAAATTCCTTTTTAAGTAAAGTACAACCTCAAACGATTTAAGAGAAATTTAGTTGAGAAATACATTGCGTTAAAAATGTAACAATTGTTGAAATTTGAAGTATTGAACATATAAAAATAAAATAAAATAAGGTGAGGTATTGTAAACACCATGGATTCAAACACAAAGGATCACAACAATAAAGGGATCTAAACAGTTAATACACTTAAATTGTTAATATCAAGTAAAGATGGGAGGGAGAAACATGCTTCGGAGAATAAAAGGTAAAAACAAAATATCAAGAGAATTATAAAGGAATCAAAATCCACCCGATCCCATTTCCAGTGCCTCGTGGCAAGCGTGCCACCCGCTCCCATTTCATTTATCTTGTGGTAGGCGTACCACCCGCTCCCATTTTATTATATCTCGTGGTAGGTGTACCACCTGTTCCCATTTCATTATATGTCATGGTAGGCGTACCACCCGCTCCCATTTCATTATATCTAGTGGTAGGCGTACCACCCGCTCCCATTTTAATTATCTTGTGGTAGGCGTACCACCCGCTCCCATTTCAATTATCTTGTGGTAGGCGTACCACCCGCTCCCATTTACAAACCAACACAAATCACAAAGAATCCCGGCAAGGGAACAAGAGCAATATAACAACATCCCGGTGAGGGAACAATAATATTTCAATAATATCTCAGCAAAGGAACAATAATATCAAAATAATAACATCCTGGCAAGGGAACAATAATATTTCAATAATATCCTAACAAGGGAACAATAATATCAAAACAATAATATCCCGACAAGGGAATAATAATATTTCAGTAATATCCCACCAAGGGAACAATAATATCAAAACAGTAACATCCCGGCAAGGGAACAATAATATTTCAATAATATCCCAGCAAGGGAAAAATAATATCAAAACAATAATAACATATGCAGCGCAATAAATCACAACAGAGTCATAACAATCATAATACAAGACTCACGGGCATGCTTGACACCAACATAGAGATACTCGTCACCATGCCTATACGTCGTAGTCCACAATTAGCATGTAACAAATAAGACACAACTCCTAATCCCTCAAGCTAAGGTTAGACCAAACACTTACCTCGCTTTGCAACCAATTCAAAATTCTAACAAGCCTTTGCCTCACGAATTCGTGCCCGAAATTCTCAAATCTAGTCATAAACAATACAATTCAGTCAATAAAAATTATAGGAATTAATTCCATATAAAATTCTACATTTTTCATTAAAAATCCGAAATTGCACTAAAATTTGCCTGTGGAACCCATGTCTCAAAACCCAACAAAAATTATGGAATATGAACCCTCATCCAACCACGAGTCCAACCATATAAATTTTACCAAAACCCGACATCGGATTGGCTTTCAAATCTTAAAAATTCAACTTTATGGAATTTTAGAAAATTCCTCCATTTCTCTTCAAATATCAATAATCTAAAGCCAAAAATGAAGATTTATTCATGAAATATAATTACAAGAGAGTCAAGAACACTTACCCCAAGTTTTCTCGTGATTTCTCGCTCAAAATTGCTCAAAGTCCGAGTTTGAACTCAAAAAAAATGGAAAAAACAGTGATGCTCGTCCTTTAACTGCCCAGAAATTTCCGATGCACTGTTCACGCGTGCGGGTACTGTTCACGCGTGAGGGTACTGTTTCACACACACTGTTCATGGGTTACTATTCATGGCTAATGTGCATGGGCACCAAGGGCGGACCCACGTGGAGAGGAGAGGGGTCACCAGCACCCGGTAACTTCGGAAGAAACTATCGATATATATATGTGTATATACTTTTAAATTATGATATATATCTCTCTGTGACCCCTCAGACTCAAAAGCACTTTGGGTGCACTGGTAGGTGCTGCTGCTTTCATGTCAAATACCTGAATTCGAATCTCTGCAGCTACATAGCTGCTTCCCACATTTTATTTTTCAGTAGGACAATTTAATATGATAGCCCATATTTTTGTTGGAAAATATGGTCAGCCCAAAGGCCCATATTTTTAGCTACTACCACATTCCTTTTTTCTTTTACTTAGTGTATTTGATTTAATTTTTTTCAATTGACCCACCCCTTTTACTTTTAGTTAAATCCCTACATCAAAAGCTTCTTCTCCAATTATCTCTCTCCACACAGAAACTTCTTTCTTAATTTTCAAAGTCCACATGCAACCACCAGTTATTAGTCCGCTTAATGCCAACGAGTAATTGTTTTCGTCGTGACCCTACTGCCTACAAACACTATTAAGGTACTGTTACAGTGCACCCGCTACCTTTAAATCTTGGGTCCGCCTCTGATGGGCACTGTGCATGGGCACTGTTCATGCGCACTGTTCAGAGAGTATTGTTTATGGATACTATTCATGTGTACTGCACGTGGGTACTGTACACGAATACTATTTAGGAAAGTGCGGTCACTGTTCACACGTGCGAAAAATGCAGAAAATGCCCAAAAAATTTCAGCTGCCTTTTATATTCGTTAATCTTCTGAAATCCACCCGAGGCCTTAGGGACTTCAACAAAATACACCAGCAAGTCCTAAAAAATGATACAGACTTAGTCGAATACTCAAATCGCATAAAAAAAATGCCAAAACCGTGAGTCACACCTCAATTCAAACCTAATGAAACTAAGAACATCCAACTTCTATATGTGATGCAAAAACCTATCAAATAAAGTCCGACTGACTTCAAGTTTTGCACACCAGTCATAATGACATAACGAAGCTACCAAAATTTTTAGAACTGGATTCTGACCCCGATATCAAAAAGTCAACTCTTCGGTCAAACTTAAGAAATCTTTAGCCTTAGATTTCTAGATTCCGTTAAATGGCGATAATTTGATCTAGGGACCTCCAAATTCGCTTTCGAGCATATGACCAAGTCCCAATTCACGATACAGAACTACCGAAATGGTCAAAGCTTTTATCCAGGTTCATTTTCTCAAAATGTTGACCGAAGTCAACTCAATTGAGTTTTTAAAGCACTAGTTCACAATTTAATCCATTTTCACATAAAAACCTTCCGAAAAACTATACGGACTACGCAGCAAGTCGAGAAATTTTTGGCACTGCTTTTCAAGGTCTTAAAACACTAAGATGATTATTTAATTTAAAGATGACATTTTGGGTCATCACATATTTCAAGACTAAATAAGCTACGGACCTCCAAAATACAATCCGAACACGCCCCTAAGCCCGAAATCACCCCAAGGGAGCTAATGGAATGAACTAATTCCATTTCGAGGCCGCCTTCACACTTCTCCAAATACGGTCCAAATTCTAAAGCTTAAGCTCTCATTTAGGGACTAAGTGTCCCAAAGCACTCCAAAACTCAAAATAAATCTTCCTGGTAACTCACAATAGAAGAAATAAACATGGGGAAAACAGTTCATTCAGGAATGAGGCATTAATTCTGAATATGAATGGTCAGGTCGTTAAAGTTGCCTCCTCGACCGGCTGACCCTTCCACTGAACCTTTACTAAAGCAATGCTCTTTGTGACGACCCGACCCGTCTCATCTTGGGTTACCGCTCTGTTTCCCCCATTTTATGCTTCTTCATGTTTCATTATCAGTATTTGATGAGTTAGAGTTGATGTGGATTGGTTTTCGTAAAAAATGAGACACTTAGTCTCTTTAAGGAAGGTTTAGTTTAAAAAACTCAACCGGTCGTTGACTTATGAGTTAGAAGGCTCATATGTGATTTCTGGTGATTCGGTTAGCTTCGGGAAGTTATTTGTGGCTAAGGAGCGTGATCGGAATTGATTTTGGAGGTCCGGTGTAGAATTAGGCTTGAATTGGCGAAGTTAGTGTTTTGGCAAATTCCGGTTGATGGGTGAGATTTTGATCTGAGGGTCAAAATGGAATTCCGAGAGTTGCAGTAGCTTTGTTAGGTTATTATGGATGTGTGTGCAAAATTTCAGGTTATTCGGAGGTAATTTGGTTGGGTTTTTTATCGAATGCGCATCTCGGAAGTTTTTGAAGAACTTTGGCTTGAATTCGATGCATTTTGATGATTTTGGTGTTAGTTGAGGTGTTTTGATGATTGGAGCAAGTTTGAATAATGTTTTAAGATGTGTTGGTACTTTTGGTTGAGGTCCCGGGGGCCTCGGGGTGATTTCGGATGGCTAACGGGATGGAATTGGAATTTTGGAGGCTGCTGAAGATCTGATATCTGGTATTTCCGCTTCTGCGGAAAATGGACCGCAGAAGCGGTTCCGTGGAAGAGTATGGGAAGTCGCAAAAGAGAAGTGAGGCCTTTCGGAGATTCTTGCAGAAGCGGACGATTGCCCGCATAAGCGGCTTCCACATAAGCGTTTAGTGACCGCAAAAGCGGTCCATGGCATAGTAGTGTAGTTTCGTAGAAGCGGAACAATTTCTGCACAAGCGAGTGCGCAGAAGCGGTATTGTTATCGCAGAAGCTAAAAGGCCTGTTTAAAGGTATTAAAATTCTATCTTCGCGAATTTTTGAAAGAACCTAATATTTTCACTTCAGATTTTGAGGTTTTTGTGCAATTTTGGAGAAGGAATCAAGGGACTTCATTGAGGTAAGGAATGCTAAGCCTAAAACATAAATCTAATGTGTTATTACATGAATTAAGGGTGAAAAATCAAGGAATTAGAGGTCAAAAATGGAGGTCAGGGCTTGAACTTAAGAGAATAAAAATTTGAGGTTTGAGGGAGCATTTGAGCTCGGATTTTGGTAAATTTGATATGTATAGACTCGACTCGTGGCGAGACAAGGAGTCCGGTGATGTGAATTTTTGATTTTTTCGAGAAGTGGCTCGGGGCTCGGGTTTTGCTAATTTTGATATTTTTGCTATTTTTCGATTGTTTTCGATTGGGTATTGTCCCATTAGCATATTGTGATGTATTCGCTATGATGTTGGATAAATTCGACGCGCGCAGAGGCCACTTTGAGGGGCAAAGGCATTGAGAGCTACAGATTTCACCGGTTCGAGGTGATTAATGATTGTAAATGATATCCTGAGGGTTTGAAACCCCGGATTTGCACCCATAGTGCTATATTGAGGTGACGTGCATGCCAGATAGAGAGAGAGTGGGGTAGAGCACCATTGGGTATTGTGATTTGGCCCGTCTCGGTTGTTGATTTTACCACGTATTTCACTATGACTTGTTGTTTTTCACTATGACTTGGGCTTATTGCCATACTTGGGGCTTATTACCGACTGTTTGAACTCCTTTTGAGCCACCATCACTGTTTTCCTCACTATTTGAAATATTATTTGAACTCAGTCCATTTGAATTACACTATTTCATGAACTCAGCTATAATTTTACTCAACCTTGAGATTTAAATAATATTTGAACTATTGTTTGAGCTGAGCATTATTGTTTTACTGATGCCCGAGGGGCTTATGATTATTTCTGGACTGATTGAGGTTGAGGGCCATATGTGAGGATATGTTGAATGATATGAGGAGGCTTTCAGGCCTCGAGTGATATGTGAGGAGGCTTCCAGGCCTCGAGTGTATTGTGAGAAGGCTTTCAGGCCTCGAGTGATATGTGAGGAGGCTTCCAGGCCTCGAGTGTATTGTGAGAAGGCTTTCAGGCCTCATGTTGATATGTACGGGCTTTCAGGCGTTATGATGATATAACGCTTGGGCTGTAGAAGCCCCTCCGGAGTCTGCACCCCTACAGTGAGCGCGGGTACCCATCTAGAGTGGATAAATTTTTGATAGTGGTAACAATGGCACTGTTATTCGTGTTTTGTTCAGGTAATAATGATTGACCAGTCAGGTAACAATGACTGACCAGTCAGGTAACAGTGACTGACCAGTGGTAACAATGGCACTGCAATACGCGTTTTGGTCAGGTAACAATGGCTGACCGGTCAGGTAACCATGACTGACCAGGAATATGAATCATGCCCGAGGGGCCGATAATGTTTTGAGATATTGCCCGAGGGGCAAACTTTGATGTGCTCATCTTGCATATTTACTTGCCTTTTTACCTGTTATACTGTGGTACTTATGCCCGCAGGGTGGATTTTTCCGTGCTTATCAGCACTAACTGTTTTGAAATCGTTTTCGTAATTATTGAAGGGATCATTTTCGAAAGAGATTTGAACTGAGCCAAGGTATTTCTAAAGATTTCACATATTTCACTATTTTTCTCAAAAAATTGTACCCGGCTTCTGTATAGCATGTTGGTTGTTTTACGTGATTTCTTGCTGCTCAGTTATTATTTACCTTTATTACTCACTTAGTTGCAGTACTCACTTTACTCCCTGCACCTCGCGTGCAGTTGCAGGTATTTATTCACACGGTAGCGGGTATTGGCCGCGTGGAGGCAGAGTTGTAGAGATTTTAGTGAGGTGACTGCCAGCGTTCGCAACACCGCAATCCTTTTATGTTATTCATTATTCTTGTTCAGTGTATTTCTAGACTGTAAAGTGGGGATTTCATTCTTATAGATGCTCGTGACTTGTGACACCCCAGTCGGGCTATGTCGGGATGGTTCCCTATGTTATCACTTTTGTTCCGCACTTATGATGATTTTATTAATGTTTTAGACTTATTCATGCTAAGTAATTATTAATGAGGTATTGATGTTCTGTTGGCTGGCCTGGTCTTCACGAGAGGCGCCATCACGACCAGGTTGGGAATTGGGTCGTGACAAGTTGGTATCAGAGCCTAAGTTACTAGGTCTCACGAGTCATGAGCAGGTTTAGTAGAGTCTCGCGGATCGGTACGGAGACGTCTGTATTTATCCTCGAGAGGCTGCAGAACCTTTAGAAAAAAACTTCACTTTCTTGAATTCTTATCGTGCGTCCTTGATTCAGCTTGAAAAGAAACTCTTGAAATTCCTTCCACGTGTTTGTATGTGCGCATGAGCGCTCAGTATCAGATTTGCCTTGATGGCTTGTAATTCCCCGAACAAGGGGCGAGATGTGATCTCTGTTAGTTTGATGTTGCGTCAGTCTGGAGGACTTGATGTCGGATCTTGCCTATGGCTTGAGCACCGAGGTGCTGATTGTGTGAGCAAGTGTTTTGAACTTATATGTTCGGTATTGTCCCTATTAGCCGGAATGTCGGTTGGATATCCATGTGATGAGTATGTTAGAACTACGAGATGTATCTATATGACTTGGTAGTGATGAAGACGTCTGCTTGATAATAGATGAACTTTTTAAGTGTTCGTTTGCTATTGTGATTTGATGTGTAGCCCGAGTATGGGCACGTGAAGAATATTTTTGTGTCTCCTATTTGGGGAGTGAAGTGCATTACATGTGGCGGTATGAGTTCAGACCCAGGAAGACTAAATGACTGGGTAATGTGTATGACGGTGGAAGGTATGCATAAATACTAAATTGAGGCAAAGCAGGTGGGTTATCTCCTATGGAGTGCTCTTAAGTGGTATGATCCTTATGTGTATGTTAGAAGATCTCATGTGTAATTGAAGGGTACGTGTTGAAATTTGAAAAAAAAATCGGGTCGCTTAAGAGAGTGGACTCAACTGATGTGGGGATGAAAGCGAGATTTGTAGAGGATTACAGTACTAGATGATATGTGTTTTCACAAACTTGTAAATGATTTGAGTTTAATCTCACCATGGTATTGTGGCATCATTAGAGTAAAAGTGTTATGATTTGTTGAGTGTGTCTTGATATATGGCTTCGAGCCGAGTTGGGGAGGTTGCTATTGATTAGCTAATTGTACGGTCATATGCTATGTTGGTTCCGATTTGAGGCATGCTGGAAAATCAGTTCTGGTTGCGAAAATTGAGCCGAGGATGGCACGAGTGAAGCAAAATTTTGACAAATGTTACATGGTGCCTCGTAGATGTGTAAGAATCAGGGGATGTCTTAAGCAGTTGTTGGTAAGAATGCTCGGTGCATGGTGCAGAGATGTTTGTTTGTATTGGAATGTGGTCATATCCTGCCGTGTCAGAGTGCTAATAAGGCACGCGTGGTTCTGTTCGTTAGATCAGGTAATTTGCAGTTTGAATAAGAGTGAATGACTTTCGAGAATGGTTCTAATGTGTTTAAGAGCCTACAGGGGACAATCGGGTATCTTCAAGTTGCATGTGTGGTTAGAATCATTGTTTTCATTGGAAAAGGTCAAGACTTGTGGCATTTTTATGTTAATTATGGGATTCTATGTATCAGTATCTGGAAAGTAAAGGTATGGGACTTAGATTCGCAGGAAGTTCTTCAAATTAGAGTATTTTGAAATGTGGTGATCCTGGGAATATTTAAGAGAGAAATCAGTGGCCTATGGGTCTTAGACAGTGTGGTCTTGTGCTTGGGTCTCATGTAGTGAGCCTGGGTTGAGGAATTATGGTGCTATAGCAAGGGGGAATATCAAATTGATGAGGAATCAGAAGGGGAAATTAGATAAATGAAATAGCTTTATAGTAAATTGAATCGGTATCGTAAGGATGTGATTAATTCTTTGAGTGTGTTTGAGGCGATGAGTTCGTATAGGTATTTTGCAGCGAAGCTCTGGAGTTCTGACAACTTGTTTAGCTTGGTCTAGTTAGAAGGATTCAGTCCTGACAGTTTAGCTTGTGCAAATGGAATTGAGAGAGAATTATTGTTAGGTTTCATCGTGGTTTGGAGAGGTATATTTTCTATGGACATGCGGAGCATGGAGTGTGTAATGATTTTTCTTCTAGATGGGATCAATGGAAGTTCTTGAATAGTTGAGTACGTAGATTTCCGTGACTCGGAATGGAGATAAAAGTTTTCGTGTTATCCTTGAATGGTATGGTATATGCGGTACGTTGTAGAGGACCGAGACTGGCGTGTGCGAGGTTCCAGTTCGGTTCTGAAAGGAAGTTCATAAAACTCCTAGCCAATGGGTAGCCTCAAATAATCAAGAAAATGATACTGCTAATTGGAAGTGATTTGACGAGAGTATACGTCTTAGAAAAAGGTAATGTGATTAAACTGATGATACTTCAGTAGTATTGCGGCGCTTTCTAGTTGGATCGATTGCTGATATCTGAGTTTGTGTGATGGCACAGGGGAATTTTAGAATATTTTTCGTGGAATGGTTGGGTATTTGAGGTGTGATGTATATTTATACGGCGGAATTTGGGAAAAGGTATGGCGATTCGTGTGCTATATGGAGTTAGAGACTGGAAGTTCTCACGTACAGACTATGTAGTGGTTGTGGATCGTGTGTATCGTCACCGTTTAGCGGCTATTGAGATTTGGAAGCTCAAGTGGATCATTATTTGCTGGTATGTTAGATTTTGGATGTGATGTTGAAATTTAGACTGGTTGTCTTAGTGTTATGTGATTCTAAACTATTGTGCTACGGGTTATGCTGGAAAATGCCATGCGTTGAGTGGCGAGGTGCATCGGATTATGTTCTAGCAGAGTGGTTTGTATTCCAAAGACCAGTGGATGTCTGGGCAGGACTGCTTTTCTTAATTGGGCCTTCGTGATGGATGTCAGTGCAGAGGTTTCTACCATTGGCTCAGTTCCGGTATTGAGGGACTTTTTGAATGCATTTCTTGTGGTTGGGCATGTTGCCGGGTGAGGTTGTGGATTTCGATGTTGATTTGGTGTTGGGCACCGTATCGTACAGCTCCGACAAGAGTTGTAGTAGTGGAAGGAGCATCTTCAAGCTCCTTGGTAATGAGTTCGTTGGCAGGCTGATGTGGCTACGTGTTCAGCTTGGGTTGCTTTTCGGTGTTGTGAGACATTATAATTTGTTGGTTATGGTCACATGTGGTGCCGTTCTATTAGGAATTCATAGTGAAGATCGAGCGGGAAGAGTAATTGGGTGTTGCTCGGTAAATGGAGTGTTGGTTATGACCTATTGGGTTGCATGTCATATGTTATCTGTTTCACCATGGGTGTAATGAATTGCTGGGGTTCCAGACATCAAACTGTGTGTGGCTGTCTATTTTGCGCATAGTGACTTGAGGTGTTTCATGTGTAACAGTATTTGGATAGGATCGCGCATTGTGACGAGGCCACGTGGAGATATGACCTTTCGGGGTAGATTTAGGTGTTCTATTTCTATGATGCGAGACGGGGTCTCAGCCTTGTGTTGTGATGGTACTGATGAGCTTGAGGTACAACTCTTTCATTTGAGTTATTTTTCATGAATTGAGTATGTTCAGACCGTTTCTTATTGGTGCGTGTATTATGCAAGTTGTGGCTTAGGCGAATATTGAGGTGTCATAACACTGGAGTGGTGTGTTAGAATCGAGGTGATCATTGGGGTCATTAATGAATACGAACGGATTTGGTTTTAGCTAGTTGGAAGGATAATATCGAGGTTCAGCTCGGAATCTGCTATGGTATTAGTCAAAAGGGAAGTGGCTTCATGAATGGTTGATCTGGGAAATGGTTACGGTTTATTGCGTGTCTCATTTATCGTTGGCAGTATATGAAAGTGCTGGAATAAGGCCTTAGTTGATAAGAGGTTTTCTACCGGTATTAGGGTGTTGTGGGCAATTGCTATAAATAGAAGTTATCGTTTCGAGTGCTTGGATTATGTGGTAAATCATATGATTTCACCTGAGGTTGCATGTATGGGTTATTACAGCTAGTTCGGGACTATTCAAAGTATAGGTGTAAGGTTTTGATCATACTGATGGTTTCAGAAGTGAAAAGGTAGTTCTATGATTTATGGGCTAGACTGGATTGTGTAATTTCGGTTAAAATATGTTATCGGACCTATATGAGATAGGATGATGTGGGATGATCCCGGGTATACGCATGGTAAAGTTATTCAGCTATTGGTTGGCTTCTAGAGCAACTCTGAGTACGCTCAAGGACGAGCGTTTGTTTAAGTTGGGGAGGATGTGATGACCCGACCCGTCGTCTCATGGGTTACCGCTCCGTTTCTCCTATTTTATGCTTCTTCATGTTTCATTATCAGAATTTGGTATGTTGGAGTCGATTTGGATTGGTTTTGGTAGAAAATGAGACACTTAGTCTCTTTAAGGAAGGTTTGGTTTGGAAAACTCAACCAGTCATTGACTTATGAGTTAGAAGGCTCGGATGTGATTTCTGGTGATTCGGTTAGCTTCGGGAAGTGATTTTGGCTTATGAGCATGATCGGAATTGATTTTGGAGGTCCGGTGTAGAATTAGGCTTGAATTGGTGAAGTTAGTGTTTTGGCGAATTCCGGTTGATTGGTGAGATTTTGATCCGAAGGTCGGAATGGAATTCTGAGAGTTGCAGTAGCTTCGTTAGGTGATTTTGGATGTGTGTGCAAAATTTCAGGTTATTCAGAGGTGATTTGGTTGGGTTTTTTATCGAATGCATGTTTCGGAAGTTTTTGAAGAACTTTGGCTTGAATTCGATGCATTTTGATGATTTTGGTGTTAGTTGAGGTGTTTTGATGATTGGAGCAAGTTTGAATAATGTTTTAAGATGTGTTGGTACTTTTGTTTGAGGTCCCGGGGTCCTCAGAGTGATTTCGGATGGCTAACAGGATGGAATTGGAAGTTTGGAGGCTGCTGAAGATCTGATATCTAGTATTTTCGCTTCTGCGGAAAATGAACCGCAGAAGCGGTTCCGTGGAAGAGTATGGGGAGTCGCGTAAGCAAAGTGGGGCCTTTTGGAGATTTCCGTAGAAGCGGACGATTGCCCGCATAAGCGGCTTCCGCAGAAGCAGTTAGTGACCGCAAAAGCAGTCCATGGCATAGTAGTGTAGTTCCGCATAAGCGGAACAATTTCCGCACAATCATGTGCGCAGAAGCAGTATGGTTATCGCAGAAGCGAAAAGACCTGTTCAAAGATATTAAAATGCTATCTTCGCGAATTTTTGAAAGAACCTAATATTTTCACTTTGGACTTGGAGGTTTTTGTGCGGTTTTTTAGAGGGAATCAAGGGACTTCATTGAGGTAAGGAATTCTAAGCCTAAAACATAAATCTATTGTGTTATTACATGAATTAAGGGTGAAAAATTAAGGAGTTAGAGGTCAAAAATGGAGGTTAGGGCTTGAACTTAAGAGAATGAAAATTTGAGGTTTGAGGGAGCATTTGAGCTCAGATTTTGGTAAATTTGATATATATAGACTCGACTCGTCGCGAGACAAGGAATCCGGTGATGTGAATTTTCTGATTTTTCGAGAAGTGGGCTCGGGGCTCGGGTTTTGTAAATTTTGAGATTTTTGCTATTTTTGATTGTTTTCGATTGGGTATTGTCCCATTGGCATATTGTGATGTATTCGCTCTGATGTTGGATAGATTTGACGCGCGCGGAGGCCGGTTTGAGGGGAAAAGGCGTCGTGAGCTAGAGATTTCACCGGTTCGAGATGAGTAATGATTGTAAATGATATCCTGAGGGTTTGAAACCCCGGATTTGCACCCATAGTGCTATATTAAGGTGACTTGCACGCCAAATAGAGAGCGTGGGGTAGAGCACCACTGGGGATTGTGACTTGGTAAGTCCCGGTTGTTGATTTTACCACGTATTTCACTATGACTTGTTGTTTTTCACTATGACTTGGGCTTATTGCCATACTTGGGGCTTATTGCCGACTGTTTGAACTCCTTTGGAGCTATCATCGCCGTTTTTCTCACTATTTGAAATATTATTTGAACTCAGCCCATTTGAATTATACTGTTTCATGAACTCAACTATATTTTTACTCAACCTTGAGTTTTAACTGATATTTGAACTATTGTTTGAGTTGAGCATTATTGTTTTACTGATGACCGAGGGGCTTATGATTATTTCTGGACTGATTGAGGCTGAGGGCCATATGTGAGGATATGTTGAGTGATGTGAGGAGGCTTTCAGGCCTCGAGTGATATGTGAGGAGGCTTCCAAGCCTCGAGTGTATTGTGAGAAGGCTTTCAGACCTCATGTTGATATGTACGGGCTTTCAGGCCTTATGATGATATAGCGCTTGGGATGTAGGAGCCCCTCCGGAGTCTGCACCCCTACAGTGAGCGCGGATACCCATCTAGAGTGGATAAATTTTTGACAGTGGTAACAATGGAACTGTTATACGCGTTTGTTCAGGTAACAATGACTGACCAGTGGTAACAATGGCACTACAATACGCATTTTGGTCAGGTAACAATGGCTGACCGGCCAGGTAACCATGACTGACCAGGAACATAAATCATGCCCGAGGGGCCGGTACTATTTTGAGATATTGCCCGAGGGGCGAACTTTGATGTGCTCATCTTGCATATTTACTTGCCTTTTACCGGTTATACTGTGGTACTTGTGCCCGCAGGGCGGATTTTTCCATGCTTATCAGCACTAACTGTTTTGAAATTTTTTTCGTAATTATTGAAGAGATCATTTTCAAAAGAGATTTGAACTGAGACAAGGTATTTCTAAAGATTTCACAGCTTTCACTATTTTTCTCAGAAAATTGTACCCGGCTTCTATATAGCATGTTGGTTGTTTTACGTGATTTCTTGCTGCTCAGTTATTATTTACCTGTATTACTCACTGAGTTGGAGTATTCACTTTACTCCCTGTACCTCGTATGCAGTTGCAGGTATTTATTCACCTGGTAGCAGGTATTGGCCACGTGGAGGCGGAGTTGTAGAGATTTTAGCGAGGTGACTCCCAGCGTTCGCAGCACCGCAATCCTTTTATGTTATTCATTATTCGTGTTCAGTGTATTTCTAGACTGTAAAGTGGGGATTTCATTCTTATAAATGTTCGTGACTTGTGGCACCTCGGTCGGGCTATGTCAGGATGGTTCCCTGTTTTATCACTTTTCTTCCGCACTAATGATGATTTTATTAATGTTTTAGACTTATTCATGCTAAGTAATTATTAAAGTGGTATTGATGTTTTGTTGGCTGGCCTGGTCTTCACGAGAGGCGCCATCACGACCGGGTTGGGAATTGGGTCGTGACACTCTTTGACCTTAGCTTTCGAACCTGCCTGTCTAAAATAGCCACCGACACTTTAACATAAGATAAATCCTTGTCCAACTAGACTGAGTTAAAATCCAATACATGAGACGGATCGATGTGGTACTTCCGGAGCATAGAAACATGAAATACCGGATGCATTCCTACTAGGCTGGGAGGTAAGGTAAGCTCATTAGAAACTTCCCCAATATGTTGCAACACCTCTAATGGGCCAATAAACCTTGGGCTCAGCTGTAACGATCCGGTCAGTCGTTCTGAGAGTTATAGCCACGTTTCTCCTATTTATGTTTCTTTATATATTGTTCAGCTGTGTTGAGTTGTGTCGAGTTTTTAGGTTTGGGTTCGGAGTAGTTTTGGAGTGAAATGACCACTTGTTTTGTTAGTTAAAAAGCTAAGTTAGAAAAGTCAACCGTAAGTTGACTTATGAGTAAACCAATTCGGATTTGGATTTTTAGGATTTGATTTGATTCGTTGGGTGATTTTAGACTTAGTATTGTGTCCATAATGTAATTTGGAGGTTCGTGGTATAATTAGGCTTTAATTGGCGAAAGTTGAAAAGTGGGCTTTATTATGTGTAAATATATAAAGTACTATATTATATAAACAGATAGTGGGCCTACTTTATAAATATGATAATAAAAATAGGTTATGAATAAAATAGCAGGCTCAAAACCCACATCTATGCACAACACATTTTACGGCATACAAAATTAAATAGGAAAATCTGATTCCTTGTTTTATGATAATATACATAATTTTAGTGAAGAAAAGGGGGCCAACAGAGTAACGGTGCAAATTGTCTACTCTATCTTGATAGCTTGTTAGTGGAATTGTGGTGGAAGAAGAAGCTATATAATCAGGTATTTTGGTCAATTTCGTACAATGATACGTGTGTTATTAAATTTACAGTAAGTGTTAGTTATATCTTGGTAAATAGGCTGATGATTAGGGGAACAAGAGAATAATTGGGAAATAATTATGAGTTAGTAGTATGAAAAATGGAATATTGAATCGGCTAAGTAATTTTGTTCCAGTGTCTTTGAATTAGAGAATAGTTATTATAATAATTGGTGTAATGAGGGATAGTGATGGCAATGACGATTTAGCGGTTGATATCTTCAAAATAAAAACATTTAATTCCAGTAGATACAAGGTTGGACATTGGAAATGAAGTCTCAATTTACATTGCTACAGTCGTATCAAGTATATAGGATACAATTATAACTTTGAACCTACTATTTTGGTACTTTTCGAAGTACTACTGTTGGTCTATGTTTGTGTATGATTATTTCTTAATTGGATTGGGGGTTTATTTTGATTTTTGACTCGTCTTAAGATTATGAAAACTATCCACCTAGACTAATTAGGACGTGTTATTCAATATTTTGGATAGATTTAGAGCTTTTGGAGACTGAGCTGAGGGACGAGGGCATTCCAGAGTAGGATTTTATGTTATTAAGGTAAGTAACAGTTTTACCTCTGGCTTTGAGGGTATAAACAAGGAGAAATTAATATCATGTGATTGTTTGGTGGTGATACCCACGTTAGGTGACAGGCGTGTGTTGTGTGCACTACGAGGGATTGAGGCTTGGTCGATCCCGTGAGGCTGTGAGGCCTAATGGCTATCATTATGTGTTTATGCATTTACTTGTTGAACTTGTCTGCCTTCATGTTGGGGATCATGCTTAGGCCTTATTCTTGCTCACATTATTTATACTCAGTCATAGATATTATTGTACATGTTTACCTCCGTATTTATTATTTGCTAATATGTTGTGATACTTGATGTGGGATGTGTTCCCTTATTTGTTGATGATAGCACGTGAGTTGTCTTTGCGGTACATAATTGAGTGAGGTCGAGGGCCTTGTTGTGAGGATATTAATACCATAGCGCGTGAGTTGTCCGCGTAGCACGTGAGTTGATCGTGCGTGTCATGACCCAAAATCCACTAAGGGTCGTGGGGGCGCCGGACACCGCTATCAGGCCAGCCAACTCAAATACTGAATTAAATCTCGTTTTAACACTTTTGAAATCCAGGATTTTTCCTTAATTATTTAGAAATTTTAGAGAATATAGTTTCAAATCAAATTTAAAAGTTAAGCAATTAATACAATACTTCAAACCATCCCAGAACCTGGTGTCACAAGTGCATGAGCAACTATCGATATGGAAAATAAAATATAACATATGTCCGAAATAAAGTGGACAGGGAAACAATAACAAGAACATACTGGAGGGAACTACAATGGCTGCGGGTCGTCTCGAACACTGCAGCTCACCTAGTCCCAGAGTCGTCCCTGCTGCTACGCCTAATAAGCTGCTAGAGGTATATATACATGTGCAACAAAAATGCACAGAAGTGTAGTATGAGTACGAAATCAACGTGTACTCAATGAGTATCCCACCCAATCCCGAAGGGGTAGAGACGAGATGGCCAACTCCGACACTCACTAGAGGTCAATTAGCAATATTCTATAAGTGCGAGGACAATCATGTATTTGTAAAGAAGTTCTGATTGTGAAGCCAGAAAATTGGTAAACACCTTCATCGATAAATCAAGGACTTCTACAGTCTTTCCTTTATCATCTTATCAGTTTATATCAAGCCATGTACGGCCAATTCCACGTTTACAATTTTCAAGTAACAGATAAACATGCGCAAATCATGCCGAGGTCGACGGCCCACTCCAACAGGAATATAAATTGTGCATTGCCGAGGGTCGAGCGACACGAACCATAGATGCATCTATTTTCACCGAAGCGTTCATCCCGTTCCATAAATAAAAACATATCCTTCTCGCGAATCATCCATGCGACGCAGACCCACATAAAATACATGCTCAAGTAGGAAATCAAGAGTTTATCGGGGATAATCAACCAAATAGACAATTTCTCTTTTTTAACATTTCAGGGCGAATTTAATACTAAATCTCTTCTTTTTTTAAATTCCTTTACCAATTCAAGGTGGTTTAAACAATTCAAATTATCAATGGGTTCACAGTAATCCAAGTATAACATGCTTTTGGGTCCTAACTACTCGGACAATAGCATAATAGTATCTACGCACGGACTCTCGTCACCTCGTGCGTACGTAGCCCCCACAAATAGGAGCACATAATCAATTACTTCACCTATGGGGTAAATCCCCCTCACAAGATTAGAAAGGAGACTCACCTCGCTCCGAAGATCCATAATCGGCATTCTCCATTCTTCCGAAGGCTCGAACCGGCGCCCAAATCTCCAAAACTAGCCAATGGCGAGACACATCCATTAATATATGCTAAGGTACTCATTACAAACTAATTTATAGCAATTCCTAACCCCGATTGGAAAGTTGACCAAAATGCCCTCGGGCTCACGTGCCTGGAAGCCAAAACTTTTCGAAGATAAAGTTTACCCATAACCTTAGGAACTCAAATATATTATTTTCTCTTAATTCCATAATCAAATCGTGGCTAAATTCCAAGAATATGATTTTCTAGGCATTCCACCAAACCCCCAATTTTCTATCCATTTTCATACTAAAATTCATACATAATTAATGTATTTAACTCATTATAGGCAGAAATAACTTACCTTAACATTGTTGATGAAGAAACTCTCTTGAATCCTCCCAAAATCGCCAAAGCCATGAGAAATGAGAGAGAAATGGCCAAAATCCGACTTTTAAAACAATGTTTCTGCCTCCAGACATTTCCGCTTCTACGGAAATACTGCCGCTTATGTGGTTCCGCATTTGCGTACAATAGGCCACTTCTGCAGCTTTCCCCTATCCTAGCCCCCTTTCGCTTCTGCGATGCTTCTTCCGCAGATGCGGTCCCGCTTCTACGGAACCTCGACCGCATCTGCGGCCCACGACCCTTCGAACCATTACGCTTCTGCGGTGCCCTTTACCGCTTTTGCGGATACCTGACCGCATAAGCGGTCCCTGCTCCCCTTCTCTCCCAACCACTTCTACGGCTTTTTTCACGCTTCTGTGGTTCCATCTCCACAGAAGCAGAAATACCAGTAACCAGCAACTCAGCTATTTCCAAAAATCCATTTTCGATCCGTTAACCACCTGGAATCCACCCGAGGCCCACGGGACCCCAACCAATCATACCAACCAGTCCCAAAACACATTACGAACTTGCTTGAGGCCTCAAATCACATCAAACAACGTTAAAATCATCAATCGACCTCCAATCCAAGCTTTATGAACTTTTAACTTTTCAACTTCTATTTCTGATGCTTAAGCCTATCAAATCACGTCCGATTGACCTCAAATTTTGCACACAAGTCATATTTGACATTACGGACCTACTCCAACTTCCGGAATTGGATTCCGACCCCGATGCCAAAAATTCAACCTCCGGTCATACTTCTCAAAAACCTTCAAATTTCTATATTTAGCCAAATGGCTTCAAAATGACCTACGGACCTCCGAATTCACTTTCGATCGCTCTCCCAACTCCAGAATGACCATACGGTGCTATTCACTGACTCGGAATCCCAAACGGACATCGATAACACTGAAATGCACTTCAAGCCAAACTTAAGAAATTCCTTCTAAAATGCTTAATTCCACAATAGGTGCTAAAACGGTCTCGGGTTATCCAAAACCCAATCCGGGCATATGCCCTAGTCCGAAATTATCATACGAACCTGTTGGAACCTTCAGATCCTGATTCTGATGTCGTTTACTCAAAATTCCACTCCTAGTTCATTCTTTCAACTTTAAGCTTCTCAAATGAGAATTTTCATCTAAATTTAACTCCGATCTTCCTGAATTTAAATTCCGACCATGCGAACAAGTCACAATTTGTGAAATGAAGCTACTCATGGCCTCAGACTGATGAACGACGCACTAGGGCTTGAAACGATCGATCGGGTCATTACAGTGCGGGTCGAGGTATTGATACCATAGCGCGTGAGTTGACCGTGCGGATCCAGGTATTGATATGGTAGCACGTGAGTTGTTTGTGCTCAGCGCTTGGGCTTTGGGATCCTATCCGAAGTCTGTACACACCCCCAGTGAGCGCAGAGCATTGAGTGTATTGAGTGTTGAGTGTGAAGTGCTAAGTGCGAGTGATGAGTGATGGAGTGGTATTGCAGTGAGGTTGCATTTACGTTTGTTGTTGCTGCATTAACCTTTCATTTTTTTTTAATCTAGTAAACTATATCTTACTGTAGAAGCAATATTCCTGACAATGTCATTATCTTGTCATACAAATACTTAAAAACTACGGATAGATTGATGTTGTTAATTCCTTGATGCAACTTTGGTTTACCATAATAGTGCCAAATTACTGCTGTGCACATTTAACTCTCTGGGCGCCGCCACCATGCATTTCTTCATCTTCGTCATATGCCTCTTGGGCCTGTTGCATCTTCCTACGCATCTCCTCTTCAATGTTAACATCATGCAAAGTGGTCTCCTCGCACCCATCCAATTCCATATCAGTCATTTGGGTTTTGGGTTGTGGTGGCAACACCGCTTCAAGGTTCTTGCACTGCTCCGGGGATAATGTCTCTGGCAAATCTACACAGAAGTGAATGTACAGATTTCCTTTCATAAATGGCCTTTGCTACATTGGCATTCCTTCATCATTTATGGCCTTAAATTGATCAGGCTTGAAAACTTCTCCAGGCTGGGACTTAATGACTATCTATTGTCTAAGTGAGTCAAGATGAACTGGAAACCACATAGGGCCTCAGGCAAACTCAAAGTGTGATCTAAAAAGAGATCATCACCCTTTCGCTTGAACTTGGGATGCTCCTTCTATTGCAACACAAAAACTATGTCCCCAGTGATGGTATGAGGCGCTTCATCAGCCTCGCCCGGGAACGTAATCTTCTGTCCATTCTGCATACCCTTCTCAACAACAACTTCCAACACCTTCTTCTCCTGTACAACCTTCTCACCTTTACACTGTCCACACCTATCTTTATCACTGATTGTCTCACCAGTACCCTTACACACATTACAAACATGTTGCGTCTGCTGGATCATGGATGGGCCAAGTTGTCTGATAGTGACTTTCATCCCGGACCCTTGACAGCAGAACATTTCATTGAAGCACCTGACTTAGACCCTTTCCCCTTACACTTGGGGCACAATACATTGCGAGATAGTGACAACTCCTTTGGCGTCCCATTGTACAAATCATCCAAAGAAACTTTGAGGGTGTGGACAAAATCCTCTCCTCTTTTTTGTCTTCTTCCTCTGGTGCTTCCACCACCCATACCACCACCAAACGGGCTTCCACCAAAGAAAGAAGAGAAAATATCGAATGGGTCGTATTCACCACCCATTCCTTCCTTGAGATAATCTTCACCGTACTGGTCATATATCGCACACTTCTCGGGATCACTCAAAACCTCATAAGCTTGTGCAAGCTCTTTAAACTTTTCAGGATCACCTCCCTTATCAGGATGATACTTAATAGTAGCTTTACGGTAAGCTTTTTTGAGATCTTCAGGTGAAGCCGTCTTAGGAACACCTAAGATCTCATAGTACTTTATGTTATCGCTCTTCTTCGGTGCCCTCCCAAACATCTTCGATTCGCTATACTACTCAAAATTAAACGATGAAAAGTGCGGCGAGAAGAAGAGTGTTATGGGCGTAATTGGGTATGGAGAAGAGAGAACAAGAGTACCTGTTAATTTCTTTGTGGAATTTATGGGTTTTATGGAATTTACCAGTTTATTTATGTTTATTGTAAATTGTGAAGATAAATAATTGGACTGCTTTGATTAGCTCGTCACTACTGCTCAGTTCCTTAGTCATTTGTGTTACTACTAAGGTGGTTGTACTCATACTACACCCTGCACTTTATGTGCAGATCCAGGTGAGTTAGAGCGCGGTGATCGTTAATTTCAGGCCGGCAATCTGTGGAGATTGCAACGTAACTGCTAGTTTCCGCAGGACCTTGTTACTCCTCTTGTCATTTCTTCTTTTGGATAGTTGGACAGTTTATATATCTTAGTTTATAGTTTTATATGCTCATGACTTAGTGACACCCTGATGTTTGGGACTCGTTTCCGTATTTTATACTCCCTCCGTTCCAATTTATGTGAACCTGTTTGACTGCGCACGGAGTTTAAGAAAAAATGAAGACTTTTGGAATTTGTGGTCCTAAATAAGTTAAAATGGGGTCCAGAGTATTTGTGTGGTTATAAAAGCTTTTAATTAAAGGTAGAATTGTAAGTTTAAGACAAAATATTTCCAAATTTAGAAAGGGTTCATTCTTTTTTAAACGGACCAAAAAGGAAATAGGTTCACATAAACTGGAACGGAGGGAGTATTATTTATATTTAGAGTTGGTTTAGTTTATTAGGAATTAAATTATTGGAAATATTTTATTAAATTCTTATAATCAAATTAGTAGAAATATTTTGGGAATAGGTTTGCCTTGTAACATAATAGGCGCCATCATGACCATGGTTAGATTTTAGGTCGTGACATCAGCTTGCCCTTCTTTCTGAACATCATAACACCTTTCATGGGTGACACCCAGACCAGAAACCGCTCTCAAACCATAAATGCAACATCGTGAACCCTCTAATCCGCATAAATCTTATGACTGGAATGGGTTGTGTGAAGTTGATCCTGAATCACCGTAATTCAGCTACAAACCACTTTTGGTCAAACTTCCCAAAAATAATTTTCCATTTCAAGCCTAATTCAGCTACATACCTCCAAAACACAAGTCAAACATGCTCCTAAGATAAAATTACCCAACAGAGCTAACGGAACCGATAAAACTCCATTCTAGAGTCGTCTTCACACAGTTCCAACTACGGTCAAAAACCTAGAACTTACGCTTCTGTTTTAGGGACTAGGTATCCCAATTCAATCTGAAACCACAAACAGAACCTTCTAGCAAGCACATAAGTAGAAAAAAATATAGGGGAAGCAGTAAATAGGGAGTCGAGGCTAATACTCTCAAAATGACCGGCCAGGTCGTTACACAAATAATTTGTGGCAACTCTTAAGTGTAATTCCTAGTTTTATCTTAAAAACAAGAATCGATATAGTTATTGGACTTGTTATTGATTCCATTTGTCTCAATATTTTGCATTCTTGTATTTTGTGACCATGAGTTGACAAAGTTTATTAATTATTGTAAGGCAAAGTACATAAGTTACCACCTCAATTATGGACCAAATCCCTGTTACACATTTTTTGCGAACAAAAATAATCTTACGCACATAATCTTTTCATAGTGTGTCTAATACACACCACTTTTATATTTATGCATCTTAGAAAAAGTGAGGCATGTCACGCGCCAATAATATAGTTCCATGTATCATTAATTTTAAATAAAATAAAATAATATCAAATTAAAAGTATACACTTAACTTCTCTCCCTTCCATCTCATTTACTTCTCCGCCTTATCTTCATTTATGCTCAGACCATAAAACAACCCACAATTATTACTTTTCTAATTACAAACCAAAATTAGGAATCCTAGTAAATTAGTCACAAGTTTTCGATTCCATATCAAATCTAACACAAGAAAATAGAATGCAAAACTCCAAACTCCATTAAAGTTGGTTATGGAAAGATCATGGCTGCTCAGTTCTCCATTATCTTCTCCAGTAAATAAAAAAGTCTTGGTCTTTAGGCAGTTGATTATGGTCAGAATTCATGGCATTATTAAATAAAAATAAGCAACCAAACCCAATGATGAAACCACAAGCAAACAAAAAACATCTTTACAAAAATTGTCTGCAAATAACAAATTAAGAGTCAGACAAATCTCGGCTTTTTTTGGCTCATCTCAGATATCCCTCAACTACCAAATTAAAACTTTACCACATTAAATCTGTATTCCTAAATTGTTACTACTTATTATGATTCCAACAGAGATCTATAGGATTCTTTTAGATATAGATTTCTTTTAACTATTTTACATTATTGTTAGTTTAAAATTATGGAGAGAGAAGATAGGGAAAAAGGGATGGGGAAGAAGAGGAAAGTGGGGAAGGGTAATGGACAACGAATTCAAATGGAGGGGTTCTTGGGAAGAAGAACAAGGAGAGGGAATGGGTTAAAGTGAAGGGCATGGGTGGGATTAAGGCGGCCATTAATTAAAAAGAAGAAGAAAATATAAAATTGTTGACACGTGGCTATTAAACATATTGGGATATTTTTTTTAAATGGTTCATGATTTTATATTTTTTTTGTCACACATGCATGTGCCACGTAGCAAAGTTAGTGTGTATTAGACATGCTTTAGAAAGGATAGGTGTCTAAGATAAAGTTGGTTCTCAAAAATTGTGTAACATGGATTGTTGGGTTTTGCTAATTAAAATAAAATGAAAAATAGTGGAAAAAGATATGAAGGGAAATAATATTTTGAATTAGTTCATTTTACAAAGGAACTTTGTCCCTCATTGGATAGGAAGAGGAAAATTCTTGTGCCTATATATGGAAGAACTTATTCTAGCTCTTATAGAGTTGAGAAGAGATCAAGCCTTGTGCCGCCACCGTTGTCGCTCGCTCGACTCGGCTCGGCTTCGGCTTTAGTCAACTAATTCGATTGATAATTTTTGGACCAAATTTATATCATTTTCCATCTTTTAATATTTTATTTTCTAATATTTTTGCACAAAAAAATATGAATTTGGAAATTAGCAGAATTAATTTTTCATCGGTCGAATTCGCGATCAAACATTGCAGTCAATAAAAGTTCAAATAATTTCTACGGAATAGACACCTTATCAATGAACAGGCACCTTTGCACCTGTTGGGACTCAACTCTGTTGGCTATAAATATAGAGGCGTAGCCTCATTTTCCACCATCAAAATCTGTCTCTCTCCTCTGTCTTCTGCATTATGCATCGTTCTCAAAGCAACAACGTAAATATTTATGTGATTTGCTCCGCTATTTGAGTTCGCCCAAGTTTTGTTATTTTGAAGTACCACTTTCACAGAATAATTATTTCGTTCTATTCTGGAGGAATTAATATGAAACCTTGGGCAATTGTGAGGGGATTAAATTCCTTAAGAACATACTAGAAACTTATGGGCTCAAAATTTTCTATTTTTTGTTATCGTACACTAACGTCCTCTGATTTTTTGGTTTTGAATATAGAATTCTAATAAGCTTAAGGAATTTGATATTTATTTATGTGTTCATCTTACTTTTTGGTTTGGGAGACTAATATCAAATTTATTTTCGACTCCTGTTTTGGAGATTAAAATCTTCGAATTTTCTATTTCAATTTGAGATTAAAGTCTTTGTGACATTCTACTTAATCCGAAATTAAAATCCTTGTGATTTTCTACTCGGTTGTTTATATTCGGTTTGAAGATATAAAAGCTTTACCGAAATACTAATTCTGTTTGTGTCAATTTATTATACAGAAAAATGACACAAGTATGGAACAACAAAATGGTTCTGTTGGAACAACTACTAATGCAGTGGCTAATGCGTCTTCAAGTCGCACAACGCATGCACCAGCGATGGCACTGACAGAAAAGCCCAAAAAATTTTGTGGCATGGACTTCAAATACTGGAAGCAGAAAATATTCTTCTACTTGACCACACTCAGTATGCAGCGCTTTATCAGCGAAGACGTTCCAGTCTTAGGAGAAGAGACTCATGCTAATGAGTGATTTGTGGTCACGGAGGCATGGAAAAATTCTAACTTCTTGTGCAAAAGGTATATATTGAGTTGTTTGGAAGATGTTTTGTATAACCTTTATTGTGTCATGGAATCAAAAGAGTTGTGGAATGCTCTTGAACATAAGTACAAGACGGAAGATGCTGGACTTAAGTAGTTTGTTACTGCAAAGTTCTCGGACTTTAATATTGTTGACAATAAGTCTGTCATAACTCTAGTTCAAGAATTCCAAGTCATCATTCATGACCTCCTCGATGAAGGTATAAATCGAATCAATATTTTTATCAAAAATATTGATTATATTATTAATTCTAAATTTATAATTGTAGGTATGGTCAGAAATGAAGCGTTTCAAGTTGCGGAATTTATTAAAAAGTTGCCTCCAATGTGGAAGGACTTTAAAAACTACTTAAAATACAAGTGCAAGGAGATGACGTTTGAAGACCTTATTGTTCACCTAAGGATTGAAGAGGACAACAAGGCTGTAGAAAAGAAGTCTCATGAAAATTCAACAATAATGAGTGCAAATATTGTTGAGAAAGCTTCAATGAGCAAATAGATAAAGAATTCAACTGGACCAACAAATTACCTGAGCAAAAAGAAGTTCAAAGATAATGCCACAATGGTAGAAAGTTTGGACACGAGACTCCTGACTGCCATGCACCAAAGAAGGACAAAAAGAAAATCCAATCAAACATAATTGAGAAGAATGATGAACTAGATGATTTATGTGCCATGCTTTCTGAAAGCAATATAGTCGAAAATCCTAGAGAATGGTGGATTGATCCGAGGGCAACTCGTCATGTTTGTATTAACAAGGAGTTATTTACTTCTTATGCTCCCGACGGACCTGATGAGATAATTTTTATGGCAAACTCTGCTACTGCAAAAATTGAAGGAACGAGCAAGATATCTTTGAAGATGACATCTATCAAGATTGTGACTCTAAACAATATCCTTCATGTTCCTTAAATGTCGAAGAGTTTAGTCTCGACATCACTCTAGTCAAGAATGATTTAAGTGTGTTTTTGTTTCTCACAATGTTGTAGTTAGTAACAATGAAATGTATGTAGGAAAAGGTTACCTTATTGAGGGCCTCTTCAAACTCAATGTAATTTCCATTGATATGAATAAATTTTCAAATTCTTCTTACTTGCTTGAGTCAAATAATTTATGGCATGAGCGTTTAGGTCACGTCAACTTCAAAACTTTATGAAAAATGATTAGTTTGGATGTATTGACTAAGTTTGAATGCAATAACTTGAAATATCAAATATGTATGGAATAAAAGTATATTGAACATCTGTATAAGTCAGTTGAAAGGAACTCAAATATTTTAGACTTAATTCACACAGATATTTGTGGCATGAAGTCAATACCATCTCCTGGTGGAAAAAAGTATTTCATAACTTTTATTGACGATAATACTAGATATTGCTATATTTACTTGCTTAACAATAAAGATGAAGCAATTGATGCATTCAATCAATACAAAAGTAATGTTGAAACTCAACTAAACAAAGAGATCAAAATGATAAGAAGTGATGGGATTTCGAATATGAATCTCCTTTTGAAATATGTTTGGAATATGGAATTGTTCACCAAACAAATACCACTTACTCACTGCAATCTAATGGAATGGCAGAAAGAAAGAATGGAACGTTAGCGTAGATAATGAATGCCTTATTAATAATTTCTTGTTTACCTCAGTACTTATAGGGGGAGCTATTCTTACAGCTAACCGTATACTCAATCGAGTTCCCTATAGCAAAACTCAATCTATTCCATATGAAACATAGAAATGAAGGAATCCCGACCAAAAATACTTTAAAGTATGGGGTGTTTGACTAAAGTACAAGTCCCTAAACCCAAAAAGGTAAAAATTGGACCAAAAATAATTGATTGTGTTTTCATAGGATATGCAACAAATAGTATGTGATGTTGTTTTCTAGATCATATATTAGAAAATTCTGACATTCATATTAATACGGTAATTAAATCAGATAATGCTGGATTTTTGAGAACATTTGTATGTATAAAAAGGAATGTGATTCGTCTAGTGAAAAGCTAAGCGACCTCGGGCAGAAGCAAAGGAAAGTACTTTTAATGAGGAAAATCCAAGATGTAGTAAACATCAAAAGATAGCTACTTCCTTTGGACCAGGTTTTCTAGTATTTTTGTTGGAAAATCAGCTTCAAACGTTCAAAGAAGCAATGTCTTCTTTGGAAGCACAATATAGGAAAGAGGCAGTCAATAGTGAGATAGAATCCATATTAAGTAATTATACTTGAGAATTGGTTAATCTTCCTTCAGGAAATAAACCTTTGGGTTCTAAGAGGATTTTAAAAAGTAAAATGAAAGCTGATGGTACTGTTGATAAATAAAAGGCAAGATTAGTTGTTAAAGGGTTTAGACAATGAGAAGGTCTTAATAATAGTGTTAGCTGCTATGTATAGCCTTCTGTCACGACCCCAAAACCGACTCGGTTGTGATGGCGCCTATCGTAAAACTAGGCCAACCACTTATTTCCACAAACTCCAGTTTTCAATTTAAAACGTAAGAAAACATAATTTTAACAGAAATCCAATAAGATGAAAATAGAAATCAAAATCCAGCAGAAAGAAATACAAGACCGACCTCGGGTGTCACAAGTCATGAGCCAAAAGTACTACAATTGTTCAAATAACATGACCAACACGGTCTGAGAATATCCAATAATAAACTAAAGGAAGATAAGGAAAGAGAAGGTGGAACTGTGGTCGCCAAGCAGCTACCTCGTGATCTCCAAGAAAAAATCCACAAAGATACGATTAGCAGCCGCTACCATGGCTCGAGATACCTGGATCTGCACACAAGGTGTCGGGGGTAACGTGAGTACACTAACTCAGCAAGTAAAAAGTCCAAACTATGGACTGACAGGTAGTGACGAACCAAACCTCAACAGGTACATGAATAACTATATAGAAAAATAGACATGCTTGTAGTTCAAATAAAAGTTCAACAATACGTATTCACAATATGATCAGTACGGGGTTTAAATATTAGTAAAACTCTAAGTACCAATGCACAGATAGCATGATCAATGTCCCGTATACCTCCACTCACAAGTGCTCAACCACTCGGTACTGTATATGACCATCTGGCCCAGGGAAGATCAATTCCAGTGTATATACATCATTGACGGTAGTCATCCAGTACCGAGGAAGGCCATTCCAGTCCTATGGAGAAGATCCATCTCCAGATATCAATACTTCGGACAAGATCCATGTTCAGGGAAGATCCATCCCTCAATATCATCATCTGCGCTCACTGGGGGTGTAAAGACTCCGGAGGAGCTTCTCTAAGACCAAGCGCTATAACAAGACAATGAAGGCATGTTCAATATCTCGCTGCGGCATGTAGCCTAATCCCATATTGTCAATCAATATCAAGCTTTTGTCCTTACTCAGTCATTACTCTCCAGTTTCACACACATGAGCTCAAAATGTCGTGATACTAGCCCGAACAATGATATGATATGTCAACTAGCAATAATCGAGACTAAGGCATGATATAACATGCATGAACAAGACTGAGTACAGAATATCAATAAAGCTAATGATATGACAGCAAGAAATGACCTCTCGGGTCTCAACAGCATTGGCATGAAGCCTTACCATGATAATTACCATGATTTGTAGCTCATTGATTTAATCACATAAGTACAACACAGATATCAGCAAGAAAGAGTCACCCAAACGGTACCCTGGAAGCGTTACTTACCTCAAGCCAAGCCAAACTCTAGCCTGTGATACCTTTTCCTCTCTATTCGGCCTCCATATGCACCGAATCTAACCAAAATCAGAACCATAACATCAATATATGCTGAGGGAACAAAGGCCACACAAAAATAATTAAATTACATCACAAATCCCAAAATTGGTCATACACGACCCCCCAGGACCACATCTCGGAATCCAATGATAAAATTAACAAAACTAGAATCCTTACACTCTCACGAGTTCATACATACCAAATACATAAAAATCTGACCACAAATGACCCCTCGAATCCCTAATCCAAGTCTCCAATTCCAAGCCCTAATTTTCCAACTTTCTTTCTTAATTTTCCACTAATACCATGATTAAACAATGGAATAATGGCCATAAACACAAGTAATAATGCTTAAGTAGCTTACCCAACTGAAACCCTTCGTTTTCGTTGAAAACTCATAGCCCTATCTCTCTTCCCGTCTTCAAAAATGGTGAAACTTAGCAAAAATTCTCCAAGGACTTAATTTATATGTTCAGCCCCAGATAAACCGCTTCTGCGGTCAAAATCTCGCACCTACATACCCACACCTGCAGTCCTAGGTGCGCATCTGCGGAAGTCACTTATCTACTCAAGGACCGCACCTATGCCTTCGTAGGTGCACTCCACACTCCGCATCTACGGCTCATGACATTCACAGCTCTGGCCGCATCTGCGACCCTCTCTACGCTTATGCGGTCCCCAATCTGCAAGTGCGGTTATGACAGAAAACTCAGCAAGTGAATCTACTCCAACAAATCTCCAAATATCCCGTTAACTATCCAAATCATCTTGGGGCCTCCGGGACCTCAACCAAAAGTACGAAAAGTCACATTACACTATTCAAACTTATACCAGCCTTCGGAACACTCCAAAAAACATCGAATCATCAAAACACCCTCGGATTCAAGACTAAGATTCCCAAAACTTCTAAATTCCGCAAACGGTCAAAAAGTCTATCAAATCTCATCTGAATGACCTAAAATTTTGCAAACACGTCAAAAATAACACAACGGACCTACTGCAACTTCTAGAATTTCATTCCGACCCCGATATCAAAATTTTTGCTATCAACTGGAAAATGCTAAAATTTTAATTTCGCCAATTCAAGCCTAAATCTACCACGGACCTCCAAATTATATTCAGATCACGCTCCTATGTCCCAAATAGCCTAACAAAGCTATTCGAACCATCAGAATTCACATTCACGCCCTTTTTCATATAAGTCAACGTCCAGTTGACTTTTCCAACTTAAGCTTACTCAAAAACTATTAAATGTCTCAAACCTCTCCAGAACCACTCCGAACCCAAACCAGCCAACCTGGTACAATGAAATGTAGCTGAATAACACATAAAGAAGCATAAATGGGGGAAACGGAGCGATAACTCATGAAACAACCAGTCGGGTCGTTACATCTTCCCACTCTTAAACAAATATTCATTCTCGAACAAGTCAAGAAACATACCTGAAGACTCAAATAGGTGAGGATATCTACTCTGCATCTCCAGCTCGGTCTCCTAGGTAGCTTCCTCCCCGGGCCGATCTGTCCACTGCACTTTCGGCTATATCCGTTGACCTCAACTTTCAAACTTGACGCTCATAATAGCTACTGGCTCGACATCATAAGTCAAATCACCATCTAACTTAACCGTGATAAAATCAAAAATGTGAGACGGATCGTCAATATACTTCTGGATCATAGAAACATGATATATTGGATGTACACTCGATAAGCTTGGTGGAAAAGCAAGCTCATAAGCCACCTCCCCAATCCTCCGAAGTACCTCAAAAGGCCCAAATAGCATCAAACTTATTCAAAGTCCGTGGGAGTCCAACTACAAAGTCCATGGTGATCCTCTCCTACTTCCACTTTGGAATGCCTATCTGCTAAAGCAAGCCACCCGGTCTCTGATGCTCATATTTCACCTGCTCACAATTGAGACACTGATCTATAAATCCCACAATATCCTTCTTCATCCTTCTCCACCAATAATGTTGTCTCAAATCCTGGTACATCTTCGCGACACCTAGATGGATAGAATACCGCAAGCTATGGGCTTTTGCTAGAATCAATTCCCGAAGCCCATCTACCTTGGGCATACACATCCAGCCCTGCATCCTCAAAACCCCATCATCACTAATAGTCATATCTCTGGTATCTTCGTACCAAACCTTGTCCTTAAGGACAAGAAAATGAGAATCATCATTCTGGCATTCTTTGATGCGATCAAATAAGGAAGATCGAGAAATCACACAAGCTAATACTCGATTGGGCTCCGAAATATCCAATCTCACAAACTAATTGGCCAATGATTTAACATCAACTACAAGAGGTCTCACCCCAACAGGAATATACACCAAACTGCCCATCCTCACCACCTTCCTACTCAAAGCATCGGCCACTACATTGGCCTTTCCCAGATGGTACAAGATAGGAATATCATAATCCTTTAACAGTTACAACCATCTCCGCTGCCTCAAATTGAGATCCTTCTACTTGAACAAGTGCTGGAGGCTATGATGATCAGTAAATAGCTCACAAGACACACCATAGAGATATTGCCTCCAAATCTTCAATGCGTGAACAATGGCAGCCAGCTCCAAATCATGAACAGGGTAGTTCTTCTCATGAGGCTTCAACTGACGAGAAGCATACACAATCACTCTACCCTCCTACATCAAAACACATCCAATACCAAGAAGCATCACAATACACTGTATAAGACGTGAAGCTGATGGCAAAACTACACAGGAGTTGTGATCAAGAGAGTCGTGATCTTCTGAAAGTTCTCCTCACACTCGTCCGACCACATGAATGGAGCACCCTTCTAAGTTAACTTAGTCAAGGGTGATGCTATAGATGAAAATCCCTGAACGCACTGGCGGTAATAACCCGCCAAACCCAGAAAGCTGCGAATCTCTGTGGCTGAGGATGGTCTGGGCCAACTCTGGACCACTTCTATCTTCTTTGGATCAACCTGAATACCCTCACTTGACACCACGTGACCCAAGAAAGCCACTAAACTAATCTAGAACTCACACTTGGAGAACTTTGCATAAATCTTCTCCTCCCTCAATCTCTGCTACACAACTTTCAAATGCTCCGCATGCTCCTCCTGACTACACGAGTACACCAAAATATAATCAATGAACACAATGGAAAACGAGTTGAGATAAGGTCGAAACACGTTGTTTATCAAATGAATGAATGTTGCTGGGGCATTGTTCAGCCCAAAAGACATCACAAGGAACTCATAATGACCATATCGGGCCCTGAAGGCTATGTTAAGAATATTCGAGTCCTTGATCTTTAACCGGTGATACCCTAAACGAAGATCAATCTTAGAGAACACTCTCGCTTCCTAAAGCTGGTCAAATAAATCATCGATAAGAGGCAGAAGATACTTATTATTGATTGTTACTTTGTTCAATTGCTCGTAATCAATGCATATCCTCATCGTGCCATCCTTATTCTTCACAAATAGAACAAGTGTACCCCAAGGAAACATACTAGGCTGAATAAACCCCTTATCAAGGAGTTCCTGAAGCTGCTCCTTCAACTCCGATGGTGACATGCAATATGGTGAAATAGAAATGGGCCGAGTGTCCGGCAACAGATCAATACCAAAATCAATATCCCTGTCCGGGGGCATGCCTAGCAGGTCTGTAGGAAAAACATCGGGAAAATCCCTTACTACAGGAACAGAATCAATACTGGGAGTCTTTGCACTGACATCCTTTGCAAAGGCTAAGTATGAAAGACAACCTTTCCTAACTATCCGTTGGGCCTTCAAGAACGAAACCACCCTACTAGGGACAAAATCAGTGAAACCTCGCCACTCCATCTGTGGCACACCCAGCATAGCCAATATCACTGTCTTAGCATGACACTCCAGAATAGCACGACATGGAGATAACAAATCCATGCCCAATATCACATCTAAGTCAATCATACTGAGCAATAAGAGATCCACTCGGGCATCCAAACCCCTAATAGTAACTACACAAGACCGATATACATGGTCCACAATAATTATCACCCACCAGAGTAGATACATGAACAGACAAAACAAAAGACTCACCGGGTGTAACCAAATAATGGGCAAAATATGATGACACATGTAAAAAAGTGGAATCGGGATCAAATAATACAGAGGCATCTCTGTGGTAGACTCAGATGATACCTGTAATCACAGCATCTGAAGTAATAGCATCTGGTCTGGCTGGGAGGGAATAGAAATGGGTCTGACCACTACTACATCGACCTCCCCCTGTAGGGTAACCCTTAACTGACTAACCTCCATCCCGAGCTAACTGAGCAGGTGGGGAAGTAAATGGTGCTGAAGTTGAAGGCTAAATCCTCTGCTGAGATGAACCTCCCGTAAGATGGGGACAAAACCTCTTAATATGACCCAAATCTCTACACTCAAAACAAACTCTCTCAATAAAGGGCGGTGGGGACTGAAGGGAGCCCCGCGCACCGGGATGCCCACTAGAAGAACCTAGCATAGATGAGCCTTGATCTGATGGTGCCTGAGTCAAACTCTAAGCTGGTAGGGAACTCAGAGATGAGTGACCCTGATGTGAACTATGAGAACCATGGCCAGATGACCTACCATGTGAACTAAACAGGCTGGCTAAGCATGTCTGAATGGACGACCTCTATCATGTTGAGACTAACCTCCAGAAGCAACACCACTGAAGCTACCAGATCCGTGAAACCTTTTGGCATGCCTCTCATCTCGCTCGCGGTAGTGAACTAACTCTATCTCTCTAGCAATGTCAACCACCTCCTTAAAAGAAGCGCCAAATACTCTCTCTAGTCAGAAAAATCCGTAGCTGATAGTTGAGGCCATCAACAAACCTTTTGATCCTCTCCCTATCCATAGGAACTAGCCAAATGGCATGACGGGCCAACTCGGAGAATCTCATCTCATACTGCGATATGGTCATATCCCCCTGATGCAGCTGCTCGAACTGCCTATGTAACTCCTTTCTGCGGGAATGCAGTACATACTTCTCTAGAAAGAGAATGGAGAATTGATGCCAAGTAACTGGAGGTGCACCAACAGGCCTACACCTATCATAAGCCTTCAACCAAGTGAAGGCAACCCAGAAAATTGAAAAGTAGTAAATGAGACCCCACTAGTCTCTAGAATACCCGGTGTACGTAATATCCTCTGACATGTATCCAAGGAACTATGGGCGTCCTCGCCCTTTACTCCACTGAAAGTCGGAGGCTGAAGTTTACCAAACTTCTCCAATCAACGTTGCTCATCATCAGGCATAATTGGAACCACAAAATCCTGAGCAAGTGCAACCGGCTGGGCTAGTGGTACCTCCGGTGTCTGGAGTCCCTGAATAACCTTCTCGGGTGTACGGGTGGCGGGAGTCTGAGTGCCTCCCCCGGCCTGAGAAGTAGTTGATGTCATAGAAACTGTGACTGCCTGAGCAAGACTGGTGCACACGGTCAGAATCTAAGCCAAAGTCTCCTGGAGACTCGAAATAACAATAGGAACAGTCGGTGCCTGAGCTAGTGCTGTTGGAGCATCCCCCGCTAAAGACTGATCATGAACTGGGGCGGTAGGTAGATCTGCAGGTGCTGCCCTACCTGCTGTATGGTCTACACCCCTACCCCTACCGTGTCCTCGAACTCTAGTGGCCCCAACTGGTAGTACTAGTGGTCGTCTGCCCTGACCGGTAGCACGTGTCCTCACCATCTGTGAGAGAATAGAATAATAAAAGTTTAGTTATTGTGATGACCCGACCGGTCATTTTGAGATATAGTGCATCGTTTAGTAGTTTAAGGCCATTAGTAGCTTCACTTCAGGTATTATGACTTGTAAACATGGTCAGAATTGAATTTCAGGAAGTTCAGAGTTGCGTTGGAAAGAGAATTCTCATTTCGGAAGCTTTAAGTTGAAAGAATTGACTAAGACTGGATTTTTGAGTAAACGACCTCAAAATCGGGAGTCGAAGGTTCTCGCAGGTTTGTATTATAATTTTGGACTTGGGCGTATGTCCAGATCGGGTTATGGAAGACCCGGGGACGTTTCGGCACCTATAGTAGAAGTTAGCATTTTTGGAAGAATTTCATAAGTTTGGGTTGAAGTGCATTTTAGTTTTATCGATGTTTTCTTGGGATTCTGAGTCTGGGAATAGCTATGTATGGTGATTCTAGTGTTGGGAGCGCGAATATAAGTAAATTCGGAGGTCCGGGGGTCATTTTGGAGTCATTTGACTAAAGATAGAAATTTGAAGGTTTTTAAGGAGTTTGACCGAAAGTGGACTTTTTGATATCGGGTTCAGAATCCAATTCTAGAAGTTGGAGTAGGTCCGTAACATTGAATGCAACTTCTGTGGAAAATTTGAGGTCAATCGAATGTGATCTAATAGGTTTCTGCATCAAATGTAGAAGTTTGAAATTATAAAGTTCATTAAGCTTGAATTGGAGTGTGATTAATGTTTAATTGTGCTCAACGTAATTTGAGGAATCGACTAAGTTCGTGTCATGTTATGGGACTTGTTAGTATACGTGATTGGGATCCCATGGGGCTCGGATGAGTTTTGGAGAAGTTTTTGGAAGAGTTCGGCGTTTTGAGCATAAGCATGTAATGATCCAAAGGTCCATTTTTAGTTCTAGAGATAGAAACTCGATTTTGAGACTTCTGGGATTTTGATAATGAATTATAGGAGTGATCTGGGAAGTTTGATCTAATTTCATCAAGTCGCAATTGAGTTTTAAGCGCATAATATGAGTTAATTGTTTAACGAGTGAAATTGGTATCACACTGATTAAATGAGCTCCGAATTGAGTTTCTATTGAAGGAATAGGTTCATATTATTATTTTTGACTCATGAGAACAAGAATCGTCGAATTCCGAGTTCGCATAATAGAGTTAGAGCATTTTTAGTGAAATTAAAAGCTGCTGAAATTTATGGGCAGCTGTTGTGTTTTTCGCATGTGCGTGAACAGTACCGCACCTGTGTGAACAGTAACCGCATGTGCATGAACAGTAACCGCATGTGTGTGAATAGTCACCGCAGGTGCAAAAATGTTGGACAGTGTATAAATCGAGCAGTTCGATATTTTTACTCATTTTTGGAGCTATAGAGCTCGGATTAAAGCGATTTTTACCATATGGATTGGGGGTAAGTATTATATATCCAAAAGTGATTACATTTAATGATTCCATGGTTATTTTCATCAAGTATTAGTGAATCAAATGGAAGAAATTGGAGAAAATTTATAAACTTTTCAAAAATGAAAATCCTAGATTTGGAGGTCGATTCGTTATCGGAATTTGATAAAATTGATACGGTTGAACTTGTATCAGAATGGGTTGTCGGATTTTGTGAGTTTTTTGGGAATCTGGGCATGTGTGCTTGAGAGAGATTTTGTCAACTCTTCGAGCAGAGTTATGAATTTATCTAAATTGAATTGTTGTGAGTATTAGAGCCTATATTTATGGATTTTCTCATTTCTTGGCTAGTTTTAGAGCATTGCGCATCAATTTGAGTCGTCGGAAGGGTTTGGAAGCCGGTTATGGAACCTCGGAGCAAAGTGAGTCTCCTTTCTAACCTTGTAAAAGGGAATTGTCCCCATAGGTAAATTAATTAGATTTGTGCTCCTATTTGTGGGGTGGCTACGTACGCACGAGGTGACGAGAGCCCGTGCGTAGCTACTATTATGTTTAAGTTCGGGTAGTCTAGGACCCAAAAGCATGCTATACTTGAAATAATTGCAATCTTATTGACAGTTTGAATTGCTTAAATCACATCGAGTTAGTAAATAAATTTCTAAAAAGGATAAACTTCATTTTCTTGAACTGTTAAAAGAGAATTTGTTTTTCATTGGATAATTATTCCGTGATGAATTCTTTATTGAATGATTGTTGTGTTTATTTATATTTGACTGCGTCGCATGTATGATTCGTGAGAATGGTAATAGATGCATCTATGGTTCGTGCCATTCGACCCTCTGGCAGTGCATAATTTAAATATTGTTGGATCATATTGTACGTCCTCGGCATGATTTGTGCATGAACAGGATTGAGATCAGCTACCTCGCGATCTCCAAGGAAAACTCCACAACGATACGATTAGCAGCCGCTATCGTGGCCCGAGATACCTGGATCTGCACACAAGGTGCATGGGGTAACTTGAGTACACCAACTCCGTAAGTAACACGTCCAAACTATGGATTGACAGGTAGTGATGAACCAAACCTCAACAGGTATACAAATAACTGTACAGAAAAGTAGGCATGCTTGCAGTTCAAATAAAAGTTCAACATTAAGTATTCAGCATATGATCAGTACATGGTGTAAATCTCAGTAAAACTCTAAGTACCAATGCACAAATAGCATGATCAATGTCCTGTATACCTCCACTGACAAGTGCTCAACCACTCAGTACTGTATATGGCCATCCGGCCCAGGGAAGATCCATCCCGGAGTATATACATCACTGACCGTAGTCATCCAGTATCGAGCAAGGCCATTCCAGTCCTACAGAAAAGATCCATCTCCAGATATCAATACTTCGGACAAGATCCATGTCCAGGGAAAATCCATCCCTCAATATCATTATCAACGCTCACTAAGGGTGTAAAGACTTCGGAGGGGCTTCTCTAAGCCCAAGCGCTATAACAAGCCAACGAACGCATGTTCAATATCTCGCTATGGCTTGCAGCCTGATCCCATATTGTCACTCAGTATCACGCTCTCGCCTCACTCAGTCATTACTCTCCAGTCTCATACAAATGGGCTCAAAATGTCATGATACTGGCCCGAACAATGATATGATATGTCAAATAGCAATAATCAAGACTGAGGCATGATATAACATGCATGAACAGGATTGAGTACAAAATATCAATAAAGCTAATGATATGACAGCAAAAAATGACCTCTCGGGTCTCAACAACATTGGCGCAAACCCTTAACATTAAAATTAGCATGATTTGTAGCTCATTAATTTAATCACATAAGTACAACACAGATATCAGCAAGAAAGAGTTACCCAAACGGTACTATGTAATGATCCAGGCCGTATTTCACATGGTGCACGCCCATACGACTGTCACTTGGCATTTGTGTCACCTCAATAGTATTCATATAACACACAGTTTAGGGTTTAGAACCCTCAAAACCATGTTTGGAAGCGTTACTTACCTCTATCCTAGACAAACTCTAGCTCGCGATGCCTTTTCCTCTCTATACGGCCTCTAAATGCCCCGAATATAACCAAATCATAACCATAACATCAATATATGTTGCGGGAACAAAGACCACACAAAACTAATCAAATTACATCACAAATCCCAAAATTGGTCAAACCCGACCCTCCGGGTCGACGTCTCAGATTCCGATAAAATTCACAAAACTAGAATCCTTACACGCTCATGAGTTCATACATACCAAATACACAAAAATCCAACCACAAACGACCCAAGTATCCAATTCCAAGCCCTAATTTCTCAAAGTTTTTCCTTAATTTTCCACTAATAACATGATTAAACAATGGAAGAATGGCCATAAACACAAGTAATAAGGCTTAAGAAGCTTACCCAACTCAAACCCTTCGTTTTCCTTGAAAAATCAAAAATGGCGAAACTGAGGAAAAATTAGCATCACAAAATTTCTGTCTTGAGATAAAGCCAGTTAGCCTACCAGCTTCTGGTGAAGGATGTAATCACACATGTTTAGGCGGGAGAGTCGTTAGCTTGCCAGTGCTGTTCTACTACTGGTGACGCTTAACGCTCCTCGACTCGGGTTGTCCGCTCGGGTAAGCCAGGTCTAGATGCCATTTCCTTCAGAATTTGAAAACCTAGAAAAACGTGACTTCATGCCGGATCCCTAGTAGGAACGTTTGTTTGCATCATGTGCATTTG
>MU753607.1:0-17795 GCA_026770625.1 Nicotiana glauca
TTGCTTCGGGGCCACCTTGGGTTTCCTTTCCGCATCGGCAATAGCAATTATGGCTTTCAGGGCTGGATCAAATTCCCGGTCTTCACAAATCATACCGATTACCAGCCCGTTGTTGTGAGCGGGCAACGGATTATTGGTCACATTCGGAGCTTCTTCATCCCTCAACACTATTTTCCTTTGTTCGATCAAATCTTCTATAGCTTTCTTCAATGTCCAGCAGTTGTCAGTACTATGCCCTTCAACTCCTGAATGATAGGCACAGCGGACACCTCGTTGATAAGCTGGAAATTCTGGGTTCTTCCTGTTTTGGGGGATATGCTGCAATAGGTTCATCTGGACGAGCTTTGGGAACAAACTGGAGTAGGGTTCACCAATTGGTGTAAAATTTGATCGTCTAGGTGGCTCCCGAGGGCAAAAATTATTTTGTGGTGGTCGGGGATTATATTGGTTTTGGTAAGGAGGCTGGTTTCTTTGGAATGGAGGTGGGTTTTTATTAGCTTGTGGTTAAGGTCGGCCGAAAGGTTGAGCATTCATTACAGCATAAGATGGGGGAGCATAAGTCATGTCCGTGTGAGGGTAGTAGTGCTGAGGGGTTCTTTCAGAGAACACCGGTCTAGAATCTCGGTATCTCCGCCCTCCCGATATTGCCATCACTGTTTCTTCTTTCTTCTTGCCTTTGGCCATTCCTCCAGACCCGCCTTGGATGGCTTGGGAGATTGCTCTTATGGCCGACTAGCTCAAGATTCTGCCCGTTTTTAGCCCATTTTCCACCATTTCTCCGATCTTTATTGCCTCTGTGAAAGGCTTACCCATGGCGGACATCATATTTTGAAAATAATCTGCTTCCTGGGCCTACAGGAAAATAGTGACCATCTCCACCTCATCTATTAGAGGCTTCACCCTTGACGCCTGTTCGCGCCACTTAATTGCATACTCGTGAAAACTTTCTGAAGGCTTTTTCTTTAGATTTGACAGGGAATTCCTGTCTGGCGCAATGTCTATGTTGTACTGAAACTGTCGAACAAAATCTCTGGCAAGATCATCCCATATATACCAACGCGAGACATCCTGATCCATATACCATTCTGAAGCGATACCAATCAGGCTTTCCCCGAAATATGCCATCAATAATTCTTCTTTGCCACCAGCACCCCGTAACTGATTGCAATATTTCTTTAGGTGAGCAATGGGGTCGTCGTGCCCGTCGTACTTCTCAAATTTTGGTGTTTTGAACCCTAACGGCAAGTGTACATGCGGGAACATACATAGGTCTGTATAGGAGACGCTTTTCGGTTCGCTCAAGCCTTGCATGATTTTCAAGCTTTGCTCGAGGCTTCTCATTCTCTTTGCCATCTCACCTTGCTCTGGGGCCTTGGGGGTCTTGTCCTGCCCCGGCGTAAGCTCATATGGTAGCTGAGAATAGGTGTATTGAGGATAATAAGGAGCGTTAGCCTGAAAGATGGGATTCTGGAATGTGAAGATCGAGGGGTCAAAAGCATGCTTCGGTAGTAATGGTTGGGTTGTTGCAGAGGATGGTGGATCTGTGAAGATGTTGGGAGCAATCCCAGATGGCAACACTTGGGGTGAGCCTCAGAGGGTGTTCCGAAGAAGTTCGCAGTCATAGTGGGTCGCCCCAGAGGAATATTTGGGTGGCTGATAGGGACAATGGTAACCCTTCCAGATCTAGGGAATAACTCCGGGAATCCAAGGATAGTGCCTGGAGGTTCCTTTCCGTTATTCTAAGCATCTCACATTTCCATCAATCGTAGGTGCAACATCCGATTTTCTTCAGCTGTAAGGGATTCAGAGGCCGGGAACCCAGAGATTGGGCTGTCTTCGGGTATGGGGATTGCAGGCAGAGTCACTTAAGATGACATTTCTATATTTCCTTTGGATCTGGTGAAGTATCGATGCGAGGCCAGCTTACCACAAACCAACCAATGTTTCTAAAAAGCTCAGCTGTAAATGACAGCAACCACGGTTAGTATGAAACAAGTAACAGATAGGTAACTACACATTGGAGTGTGATGCACCTATGTTTGCTTTGGCTGCATGCGTCATCACGGCTTTTCTCTTATTCCTTTTCTCTTTTCTTTCTCTTTTGTTTTGTTTTCTCTCATTTTCTTTTCCCTCTTTTTCATTTTCTGCTCTTTTCTTTTTGCCTTTTTGTTGTTTTTCCTCTCTCTTTTTTTTTTCTTTTGATTATGGTCGAATCCTATGTAGATTGCCTACGTATCATGACCCCCGCATGAATCAGACCGAGCGTAGCTCTTGCAATCGAGTAAATAAGCTAACTCTTCTTTTTCTTTTTTCTTTTTTGAATTTTGAAAGAAATACTTTAGAAGAAAAAGGGAAATATTTTTTTTTATTTTTCTTTTTTTTTTTTGAAAGAAAGACTTCTAAGAATTCTTTTTCTTTTTATTGGAACTTTGGAAATTTTAGAAGTAAAAGAAATATTTTTGTTTTGAATTTTTATTTATTTCTCTTTTTCTAAATATGAAAGAAAAATATTTTGTTTTTTCTTTTGGATTTTGACTCATCCTGCACATTTATTTAAGGGGATTTAATGACTTATTTTGACTTAAATATAAAAAAATAGCTATTTTTTGCAAAATTTTCATTTAAGAAAAACAAAGACTTGGTTTTGCAGATACGACCTTTCAACACTTCTGGGAGGAAGATTTTAAGGTTGTGGCCGCAAACCATTTAAACATGACTCAGGGTGGCTGTTCTTGCAAAAACAGCCTTCTGGTGTCCTTTTGGGGACATTCGGCTTATTTTAAAACAAGAATGGCATCGCCCGACTTATTTGACAAAAATTAAATTTTTGGTATTTTTTGGCTATTTTTGCAAAATGGTGGTTGGACCTGACGGGGGTTGCCTACGTATCTCACACCTGGTGAGAATCAAACCAGCGTAGTTCGGGCCGATTTGCCAAAAACTATTTGAACAACAATTTTTCTTTCTATGTTTTTTTTTCAAATATTTTTTCTCTTTTCTATTTTTTATTTTTTCAAAAATCCGGCAGCATTTCGGTACTATTTGGGTATTGGTTTTTTTTCAAATGGTCACCCTCACTTAGTCCTAACAGTACTTATTTTTTTCTCAATTTTTCCTCATTTAGACAAGCCGATCAACATGCAAAGCCGAGCAAATAAATGCGCAAGTAGAACGTAAGATGCATCAGGATGGTCAATTCATTTCAGGTCACCTGTCCTAGACGGACCCAACCCCTGTGTTGAGTCCCCTAAGTCAAATGCACATTATTCAAACAACGTCCTACTAGGTATCCGATATGAAGTTGAGTTATTCTAGGTTCAAAACCTGGATATATGTTCTAGACTGTGTACCCGAGCGGACAACTCGAGTCGATGAGGGAGCTACGTACCGGGAACCAAAAGGCCATCCGGCTTAGTAACTTGTCCGGCCTCTTTCTTATTATAAGGTATGACACTAACAGAATAGGGAGTCTCAACCAGTAAGCACATCCCCATAGATGAGAAGAGAAGGGTTTCGTAACAATTTTATATATACAATTCAGATAATATCAAAGCGGTAAAACATTTAACACATTTGGCATGAAACGTGTAGGAAAATCAGACAAAGCCAAATATAATAATAATACTAAGCTCGAATTCTTGAACCCTGAATCAAAATTCTGGGTTCGTATCCCCAGCGGAGTCGCCAGAGCTATCACACCTCCTTTTTTACACACCCACCCCGAAGGATAGTGTATAGGGGAGTTTTTCCACTTTAAGTGACATCATTTAAAATGAGACTATTTATTTCTTTTTATTCAGAGTCGCCACTTGGGATAAGATTGGCTTTTGGTGTCCCAAGTCACCGGTTTAACTTGAATCCCAAATCGAGAAAAATTATCGACTTCCCAATTGCAGTCTGCGAACCAGAAATTCTGAATAAGGAATTCTGTTGACCCGAGGGAAGGTGTTAGGCACCCTCGGATCCCGTGGTTCTAGCACGGTCACTTAAATTATTATAATTGGTTAAACATCTGATTTTAATACATGTTTTAACTTATGTGCTTTTTAACTTTAAAACCTTTTTGATCATTATTTTTAAAGAATTACAACGTCATGAAAACGCGTCTCGAACCACGTCACATCAATGCACCCGTGATTGTCAACTCATTTCGACTCCGTTGAGATTTGGATTTGGGTCGCATAAATGCGCACTCGAGTTTAGGAATGTAATATTATTAAAAGCGCGTCTAAAATGACTAACGCGTTATTATCTTTGGGAAGGCCGCGAAATTCGCTAAACGGCCCATCCCGAAGTCTAAGTATCTAAACAAATATTTATTGAGGGCCCCACAATTTTGCATTTTTATTTGGCGACGCTCATCTCATTTTATTTAAAGGTCAATCCTAAAGAGACTATGAGTTTTTCTATGTTATTTGTCTCTAATAATAAAGAAAAGTGGGCCTAATTAGTTCACGTTGTTAAACAACCGGGATGTTTGGGGGATCTATTAGTTCTTTCAAATTCAATCTTCAATCGACTGGGCCTTGGGACACAGCCCATTTTGAAAACAAAGGGAACTAGAATCCCAAGCATGCATAAAGCAAACCAACACGAATCCAGGCCTACCAAATGCATACTCGGTCAAAATCAGGCCTGGGCTGCCTTTTTAGTGCACTCAGGCCCAAGTGGCCTGCAATCAGGCTGGTTGCAGAGATTTGGGGATTTAATCCCTGGGCTAACAGACCAACGAGCTTATTTAAACATCCATTTACAATTAAGTTCATGATCATATCTACTTTATTCCTTGATCCATTGGTGTACCTTACCAAAGTTGAAAATAAAAATTGAAATTCTCAAACTATCTCGAACTAATCATTAGTAGGAAAACTGGACTATGAGAATGAATTACATGGAATTCAGAATCGTTTGGAACTCATTTTTGCAATTATTGAAATTAAAACTAACCTTAATTACTAACAACTTGAAGACTAACATTATTTACTGATATTATTCAATATCCTATTAATATCATATCTAAAATATCTAACTAACCTACTGAAACGCACTATTGGAAACAGTTAAGAGCTCAAATCTCATGAATTTCACTGAAACTCTTCATTATATTAGCAATGCCAGCTGAATCGAACACACAAGGAATATCTAACTAATTTAACAGTCTATTATTTAACAGCCCAGAATCAGTCTAATACCTAACATGAGATATCGAATAAACTACTGCGTTATACATGAGAATTGAACAAAACAGGGGACATTTAGAGATTCACTTCAAACAACACTTCGTTTCCATAGATTTGAGCTTTAGAACACGTACCTGTAACGTGAGATATAAGAAGAACAAAATATCAGCAGATCAGCAGTAATTCGAACAGCAACAACAATCACCACAGTAACAACCAACCAATATAGGAATGATTCAAGCCCAAATTAACCAGAAAATTTCAACAGAAAACCAAAAGCAATAGCAAATGACCCAAATAACTTGGATGAAAATCACCTGAATGCCTTCGAAAATGAGCTTAAATGCTTTTGAAACTTTACCAAGGTAAAACTTAACCAGAAAATCAACTCGAGCAGACCCAAATCTACTCGAACCAGTCACCAAATACCTCTAAAGTGCCTTTAAACTCGAAATTAGATCAGAAATGGAGAAATCCAAGTGGGAATTGAAAATGAACTAGCTAGGTAATGAAACAGTGGACCCTTTTTTTTTTTTGATTTTTCGTCTGTTTTCTAATGTTTTTGTTTTGAATTTTGAATATTTGAATTTCAAACTTAGATCTGAAAATTAAAAGAGAGAGAGAGAACTTTTAAGAGGAATTTTGATGGCTCCAAACTCTGGAAATTTTCAGGGAGTCTAAACAAACTTCTAAATGAAGGCATTGGGGCTGCCTTTTATAGGCAAGAAATGGGGCAGAATATTCTGGAGTGTTTTACTCATTTTTCCCCCTTTTTTATTTCAGAAATTAGTGATTAATCCCTGAATTTTTGACTTGTTACCCAAGTTACTGCATTAAAAAATGCAGAAACTTACATTAAGGCCCCCTTCTAGAAGGCCCTAGGGTGTTTCTCTACCTATCGAATACCTATATTACCTTTATTTTGGTTCTGAAATTACTGTTCTTAACAAACCAGCCCATTTTAGATGCCTAGACTACCCTTGACTGTCCCAGAAATTACTAACCCAACCAAACCCCTTTACCTTAGTTAAAACTTAACTATAGTTAACTAAAGAGTAATTTATTCAGCTATATCCAAACCCTAAGCCTAATTAATATTGAAAAATGAACACTGAATTTGAAGAACAATCAAAACTAAATTAATTAAACTAACAACATATTAATTCAACCAAACGAACCCAAACAAAACTCAAAACTGATTTGAAACCAGAATTTTAACAGGAAACAAAAATCAAATTGCACAGCTAATGCTCATGTGTTTAAACTACTTATCAAAATCGCTAAACCAACTGAATCAAAGTAAACTAAAAGAAAATTCAACTAAACTAATAATTTGAACCAATTGAAATTAAACTAATACTTAACAATTAAACTGACGAAAATTAAAATTAAACTAAGCTACTCAATAAAATCAAAATCAAGAAGCTAACCACTGAATCACAAAAGAACTAAAATCAGAAATCATGCGACAAAATCAACAACTAGAAATTAAAAACTTAGGAGAACAGAATTAATCAGAAAAAAATAAAAATAGAATCAATGAAGGGAAGGAACTCACTGACTTGGGAGTTGAACTAGCTCGAACTCGAATTTGGTTCTTAAATGATGTTATGTGTTTGTTCTTGCCAAGAACAAACACATAACGCGATTTAAAAACTAATCGAACACTAGCCACTTCTGGAAATTCAAACAGCCCTGATAGCAAAACCCTAGATTTAGGGTTCGAAACTTTTCAGCTGGATTTGGAGCAAGTAGCTTGGGGATTTAAGTAGAGTAGAGTAAGGGGAGTATAGGTTGTGAGTTTGGTAGAGTTTGGGTGGCGACGCCGTCATGCACGGTGGTGACGGCGCCTAGGGTTTGGCAAATTTGAGGCGTTCCAGGGACGTTTGAGAGAAACCAACGGGAGATATGGAATGGGGAGATGAAGTAGAGGATATAGTGTAATTTTGGGCCTCATTGGACGAGTTTGCATCTTGGCCGGAAAATTTCGATCTAAGATTCGAAACATTCAACTGGGATTTGAGATAAACTAAGGCCGGATATGGGGAGAGGGGGCGGAGGAGCACCTGTGGTGTAATTTTGGGGGTCATTGGAGGTTGGCCGCTGCCGCCGGCGATTTCCGGCCGGCGATTTCTGGTGGAAGGCGGTTGTGTGTAATAGGGGTGTTAGAGACGGTGCTTTGGGGGTAGGCAGTGGCGGAGCCAGAAATTATACAAAGTGGTGTCAAAATCAAAAAAAAATTGCTGCTATCGGGAATGGAACTTGCAACCTTCTGTAAATTTTGACACCCCTTGACCATTGCACTAAGAGTTTGTCTTGTGTCAAAGGGGTGTCAACCCCTTGTATATATTTAATTTTTTTTAAATACCTATTTACCCAGTATTATTTTCCGGCGAAGGGGTGTCGGTTGACATAGCTCTGCCCCTGGGGGTAGGGGGGCTGATTCGGACACTTATATACGAATTAACCTAGGACACTTCTTGTCCGTCAGATAAAAAATCAAGGGCCGTGATTTAATGCCAGAAACGACGTCGTTTGGTTACTCACTAATGTGGACCGGGTTTGGGTTAATTGGCTTGGTCCGGTATTTGAGGGGTTTTGGGCTTTATATGGGTGGTTCTTTGGGCTCAGCCTCACTCACATGTAACAACCCAGTTTTTTTTTTCTTTTTAGTTCTTTTTGTTTTATCTTCTTTTATTTATTTGTGTATTTTACTTATTATCTCTTTTTTTTGAATTTTTTGATTTTATTATGTAAAATTAAAAGACCCAAATTAAATCTAATTAACTAATTCCTAATTCAAGAGGAAACTAAATAAAAAAATGTAAAATGTAAAATTTAAAATTATAAAAAGACCATTTTTGTTATTTTTCTCTTATTTTAGTAATGTTAATTAACTAGTAAGCTAAAATATAAAATCGAATTTTAAATGCCAATACACTAATTTTATCTTTTTTATGAATTATGGCAACTAAAAATGCACAAAAATATAAACAAAACACAAAATCAAGCAATTAAATCCAAAAAATTCAAATAATAAAGAAAAATTCTAATTCTAAGGAATTTATAGGAGTAATTTAAACGTGGCAAAAATCATGTGCTCACAATTATATGTGGGCCAAGTCAACATTAAGAAAGCCTCCAAAGGCTGCCACGCGTTACCGATTTGTCTTTAACATAGGACGAAGACGAGGTTGAAGTGACCTAACAAAGGACGAAGGCGATTCGAGTTGACGTAATAGAGGATAAGGACAGGACAGGACAGGTACTCCCTTTAGCAGAGTCGTAACGACTGGTCTTAGAAATAAGACCTTATAGAGAATATTCTAGGGAATATTCCTTATATTTGCACTATTTGGATTTTTGTGGACCTTATAAATAGAAAGAGAATGGATTGTAGAGGGGATTGGACACTCATTGTAAAATAATACATTGACATTCTCTGAAAATTCTTGATTTAGCATTAACATACAAAATACACCTTTTCTTTAGATATGTGTCGATCTTTTCTCCCACAATCTAAAGAGTACCGGAATATACTAAGGCTTATCATTATCCATCTTTGTCAGAGGTATTATCAAAGAATCTCATCATTTTCGGGCGGCTCACTTGCATTTATTTACATTAGTGCCCTTCATTATCATTAAGTGCTATTTAATGCTATCCTCTTTGTTCTTGGGCTATTGAATATTGCTTTATTGTTGCTATTTATTGTTACTCGAATAGCACACGTGGCATCTTGGTGCAAAATCAGTTAAACAGTTTGTGGATATTAATATAGGCTAATATTAACTATATTCTATTAGAAAATCTAATTGTTTAAACCTAGATCTTTAAACATGTATTAAATTCACTTAAGAATAGAATAAGGAGGTAAAAGGTCGCATGTAAAGTTTAGGTATGTAAATAATTTTTTCGAACAAGTTTAATGGGTACTTTATGCATTTTTTTTACTTAATAATTTTTGCATAAATAGTATCAGTATTTACAGCAATACTAGAAAAAAAATTAATTAAGGCTCAAATTAAAATATTAGGCAGAATACATAAAATGACACCTAAACTTGTACTCAAATCCCTGTTACACACCTGTTGACCACGGGAATATTTTCAAACACTCAACCTTTCAAAGGTGTATCCAGTATATACATTTTTGTCTACATGGCACGCACGTCCTTTACACACAAATAAGGCGAGTGGCTAAAAAGTTTTGTATCTGAAGCCTCATAAAAACATCACATGTCCAACTTTTTCCCTTTATTTATTTTTTATTCTTCTCCTTCATTTTTCTTCTTCCATTAATGCTCACATAACCTCTTTCTAGTTTTTTTTTGGTTACTTTTCAAACTTTTATTTCGTTTTTCAACTAGTAAATAAAGCATTGTCGGATTATCAAGAGATTGATGTGAAATTGTTGGCTCGAAAAGTGGGATTTCAATTAGACCCAGAAGTTTTCGATTCAAAAAGTGCAATTATTGGCCCGAAAACTCAAGAGAACAGCACTATAATTATTTATGTGAAATTATTTTTTTACTAAAATTGATATTTGGATACTGAATTAGTTGTTGATTGGAAGCTCCATTTCAAGTTGGAACTCATTTGGAGATGAATTGAGAGTTAGATCGAAACTTGTTGAAGAATGCCAAAGAATAATATTTTGAATTAAAGTGTTGGATCGTAGACTTGAAGAAGTGTGAGCTTGATTTTAAAAGTTTTGATAGCTGAGATTAAGATGAAGGTGGGCTCAACCATGGTGGTTGGTCTTGGAAAGAAGATGAGTTCCTTTTTTTGTCTTTTGCCTGTATTCTTTTTAATTTATTATTTTTTAAAACTTTGTTGGAGGTCTTTTTTTATTTTTTAACTTAATGACACATGTCACGATAATATTGGTGCGTGACATACACCTATTTAAAAGAAATGGTCAAATATTAAAATGGTGTGCAATAAATACAATTTTGAAAGATTAAGTATTTGAAAATATTCTCGTGGTCAATAGTGTGTAAAAGAGATTTGGGTAAAGTTCAGCTGTCATTGTATTCGGCCAAATATTTAAGATGCGCACCCCATTACTGTTAATAGAGCACGTGGGATCGAATCTCGAACACTGGAACGTTACCAAATACGTACAAATTAACAGGAAAAAAATATATATATAAATATGAAAAAAGAAAGATACGGTGTGTAGTAGTTGCAGTTCACCCAGCCGACGATGATAACAACGACGTCGACGACGATGGAAGGCGCTATTCTGAAACTGCCGTGTCTCCGAACGGTTAGACGGAACCCTAATTTCACCAGTCGGAGCTCCGGTACGCTCCGGCGGCGGTCCCGGCCGTTACATGTTTCAGCTTCAGCAGCTTCTTCTCCTTCATTAATAAACGACACGAAAATTGGACCCGGTTCGCTCGGACATATTACCCGGTCCGACTTCCCAATACTTCACCAGGTCCTCCCTCTTGCTACTTTTAAATTTTGATTCAGTTTTTTTGGCGGCGTGGAAGATTCTTGGCGTTTGTTTAAGTTTTCGCAAACACTGTAATATTTAAGTTTTTGGATAAATTGTTTGTTTGAAAAGTTTTTGCATAAAGGTTGACTTTTTGAAATCTTCAACTTTTCAAACTTATCAAAAAATGTTATTCCTTTTTTTTTTCTTTGCAAAATCTTCTCTTTTCTGAAAACTCAAAAACTCAGTTCTGCCAGAACTGTTTTCGCTGAAAACTCAAATAGATTATGCAGATGAATTCTATGTATTATTTGAGGGTTTATTGTAATTTAACTATACTGCTGGCTGTTAGCTAACTGCAACCATTCTTCTTTATGTAAGTCTGGGACCGGTTGTGCTCTGCAGATAGGCAGAGTTAAGTTCCTGTGAAATGGTAGCTGAAATTTAGATTTTTGAGTGACATAAACGAGCTAAGTGGAATAATCTGATAACTCTCCGGGTGTTTGATTTAGAAACAAGTTATGTAGGGATTGTAATACGGTGATTAATAACGCAGGATTATCTTTCATCGGGTGTTTTGTTTATTATTAAAAATTTGATAATACAATGCATAACTTAAACTTTGTGTTTGTCAAAATTGTATAATGGTCTGAAAAAGGGTTTGAGGAGACCTAAGGGGTAGTTTCGCCATTTTGAATGTCTTATCCATATATAATTGATCATGGTATTGCTTATACCACACTGGTCTTAGTGAAAAATAATGACATAAATTGATGTATAGCTCGTACTAAGATTAACTATGCAGAAATTGAAACAGAATAGCAAACACTGGGTAATTAAGTAGAAAACTATATACCATGATTACTTCTTCTAATACACCATGCCAATTGTTCTCTTAAAGTTGGGTTGGGGTGGCATTAGCGGTGTAGAATTGATATTACATGGAATGATATGATAGTGATATTTGCAGGAGATAAATGGTTCAAAGCTTGTATATTTGGACAATGCTGCAACGTCCCAAAAGCCAACAGCTGTAATCAATGCTTTGCAGAATTATTATGAAGCTTACAATTCCAACGTCCACCGGGGCATTCATTATTTGAGGTACTCATCTTAAATGTTTTGTACTCTGCATTTTCTTCTATTGTTATAAAATCTAGAAGTTCGTCGCAATTTTGTCTATCAATAAAAAAATTCATTACAAATTTCATAGGCTTGTGGTTCCGTTGCTTACTATTTTTATGTACACTGTGAACCTGAACATAGTGGAATAGATACAGAACATTCATAGAACCAACACTAATTTAGGATTGACGCATAGTTGATTGATTGATTTTCATATATACCATATTAACTAGTTTGTATCATAATTTCGAACCAAGTGCAAAGGCGACAGATGAGTACGAGTCAGCTAGGCAAAAGGTGGCAAATTTCATTAATGCGGCCGGAGCTAGAGAGATTGTTTTTACAAGAAATGCTACTGAAGCTATCAACTTAGTGGCTTACTCTTGGGGACTCTCAAACTTGAAACCAGGAGATGAGGTGTATTTTCTTTCTTCCTAGAGTTTGTTATTTGGCATAGAATTATCCGATTATGTTAATTATATATAGCTTTAATGAACACATATTTATTGTTATTCTTTTCTTCCCATCAGATTTTTTTTTAAAACTTTTGATCCTTATTCTAACAAGAGGGGTTGCTCTGATGGTAAGCAACCTCCACTTCCAACCAAGAGATTGTGAGTTCGAGTCTCCCCATGAGCAAGGTGGGAAGTTCTTGGAGGGAAGGATGTCGGGGGTCTATTTGGAAACAGTCTCTCTACCCCAGGGTAGGGATAAGGTCTGCGTACACACTACCTTCCCCAGACCCCACTAAGTGGGATTATACTGGGTTGTTGTTGTTGTTGTTGTTGTTGATCCTTATTCTAACCTTTTCTTAAAGCTTTCTGGCAATTGTCGTTGAAGTACTTAGACATGCTGCTTGTATTTGACTACAAATTGCTGTCTTCTTAATTTGTAGATTATAACCACAGTAGCTGAACATCATAGTGCAATTGTTCCTTGGCAATTTGTTGCTCAAAAGACTGGTGCTGTCCTTAGGTTTGTAAATTTGACAGAGGAGGAAGTTGCAGATGTAGATCAATTAAGAGGCTTTCTCTCAAGGAAGACAAAGCTTCTGGTCATTCATCACGTCTCAAATATGTTAGGTTGGTGAACACTTTACCTTGTCCAATTTTTTTCTTTAGGTTGTGAATAATTATTCGATCAAGAGAGGTTCGTCTATTTGAGGAACACCACTAATTTTGATTTCCAGATATTAAAAGAATCTTGTGGACCCACGATTCAATCTCATCTCAGATTGATGCAACACCAGAGATATAGATGACGCTCTTATTCCAACTTGTAATAACACTCTTTTCTCTGCGTTTGTATTGACCTTAAAAGGAAAAAGTGATCATATTGCTCTTCCCGTTGCATGAATCACTGCTAATCATAGTCAGAAAGAAGCTAACAGAAACTGTTGCAGAGTAATTGACTTACTTGCTACTTCTTATATTGACTGAAATTAGTAGAAATGAACCAAATTTGTCTAGAATTTTTTGACTTATTGAGGTCTTTTAAGCGTGGATACGATCATTGCATAAAATCTGTAGGAACGATTCTATATCAGGTTTGTCCACACTACACCCGCTTTTGAGAATTTCCAAGTTTGTCTGTCTGATTTCACTGATATTCTTAAAATAATCTTTCATTTTGACTTCCCTTTTTTCTATTGCTCAACTGAAAGATTATTGGGAACAACACAACTGGAAGATAATGTCTAGTAGTTTTCTCTGATATATCGAAACTCTGGGAGGGATTTGCCATTTTACTTATCATTTTCTATTGCTTTTGGCAAAACTTGCTGTCAAAATATGTGAAGTAGGCAAATAAGTGTCATACTTTAGACTTGACCTGTGAAAAAAGAAAATGGAACCCAGCAAGTACTTCATGACAGAACTTGACCGGGGGGTAGGGGACTGGAGATCATCTGCCCAAACATATTTTCTGTCTTAGTGGAGATCATCTGTCCAGGCATATTTACTGTCTTAGTGATCTCTCAAGTCCCGCTTTCAAACCAGATGCTTCTTTCTTCACTAGGGAATGTTGTCATGTGGAACTTGAGTCTGTCTGTGGTTAATTCTCGCGATTGACGACGAGCTTAGTTTCAGTATCATAATTATCGGATGAGTCGAACTTTTATAATGCATTCCCTAATATTAACTATTGGGATAGCACCAAGGGTGTGACCTTGTGGTCAATGAAGAGGGTTGAGAACCACTAGGTCTCAGGTTCAAATCCCAGCTAGAGGCAAAAGCAGTCGGTGATTTCTTCCCATATGTCCAGGTTTGGTGGAAAACTCGGTACTTGTGCCGTTGGGAGGTCGCAGGTGCCACATTGAATTAGTCGAGGTGCACATAAGCTGACCTGGACACCACGATTATTAAAAACTATTGCGATCCTAATGTCTAACCATGTAGTACACTTAAACAATGTAACGTAGTGGATAACGGTCACTGTTTTTTGGTAAATGTTTTAGATTTTATTTTTGGGGTTAATTGTGGTGATCTCGTGGCTTATATTTCGATTTGCTCATTGTTATTTTATTACAAATCAGGATACACTTTCTCTTTCCCATATTTCTATTTACCCATTTCTTGTCCATTGGTCTCTTCTTAGTGGTAACCCATTTCATGCAGCTTCTGTTCTTCCAATGGATGAAGTCATAAGTTGGGCGCATGATGTTGGAGCAAAAGTGCTTGTAGATGCTTGTCAAAGTGTTCCACACATGGTGGTTGATGTTAAGACTCTGGATGCTGATTTTCTTGTTGCTTCCTCTCACAAGGTGAGGACAATGACATGTAGTATGCAATTGGTTCTCCATTGAGTATTTGAAATTGAGGATAAACATTCTTCAGATGTGTGGGCCTACAGGCGTTGGATTCTTGTATGGCAAGAGCGAGATCCTTTCTGCCATGCCTCCTTTCCTTGGTATGTAATATTTTTTTCTTAAATTTATTAGAGAAAAGAAAATCAAATCCAAGTTTCTTTTATTAACATTTTGCTTCTTCAGCTCTGAGTTCTTGTGCCTTATAAATCTCATGCTGTTAGAAGGATTTAACATATTTAACTGTGGTTTCAATCAAGCCGGTTCTTAAGGTTGTGTCCTGTTCCTTGAATTACAGGTGGTGGTGAAATGATAGCTGATGTATACTTGGATCATTCAACATATGCTGAACCTCCTTCTAGGTTTGTTGCTTTTTCCCGTGTTCCTATTAGAATTTTCTGGCAATACTTTGACAACTATTTAACTCTTTTTTTGTCCATTCAAGCTTTATCTGCTTCCAATGCGTGTGTTGAACCATGTTCCCGAAATATTATTCAGTTGTTATAATTTTAGTTTCTCTACTTGTCCATTTTCATCATCTCTAGATATTAATACCATTACCTTTAACCTCAGGCTGTGTTCCTTGGGCCCCTTTCTTGCTCCACTTGTATTAATGGAATGCTGTCCTCTAAATTTAATAGCACTTGTCGCTTCCACCTTCAAGATGGTTCAATTTGGAAACTCCATCTTGCCTTCATTGTCATTGGTTGTTACTTCTTATTACCATCGGGAGATTAGTTTTACTTCTTGATTCTGTGATTTAGTTCTATGCAAAGATGCCTTACTTCTAAAGCTAAAGCTATTCATCCTCCTCATCATCATTTCTGAGCGTTATATGATGCTTTACGTCTTAATCTTCTCCTATATAATTTTGTCCTTAAAAACTTGGTTTGGAATTCTATATGAGACGTTTATACTTCTCATCTTAATTATGTCTAGGTTATCTTTAAGTTTTATATTGGATCAGGAAATAATACATGTAGGTTATCTTTAAATTTTATACTGGATCAGGAAATAATACATATGTTAGAAAAAGAAAAAGGGTACATAAGTTTGGAACTTCAGTTCTTTCACTAATGGTCAAGCATCTGATTTCTAATCAAAGTGCTCTTCTAAGTTCTCTTTTGTGAATGGGATCAGATTTGAGGCTGGGACTCCAGCAATTGGAGAAGCAATTGGGCTTGGAGCTGCAATTGATTATCTGTCTGAAATTGGCATGCAACGGATTCATGATTATGAGGTGAGTTTATATCCCTTAACCTCTTATTCATGAATTCTACTTTCTGGTAAATTTAGAGAGATGAATTTGCACTTTCTGTCTGAAATCCATGTGTCTGTTCACAATTCTGTTTTGCTAATTTACTTCTTTCGGTAGACACTTATTTACCTGCGTCGTGGGATTGGGTCATGATGATGTTTAAGAAGCTTCCAACTTAAATAGGTTTACTGGCTTGTTTGTATTAGGAAAGGTATTATCAACATGAATAAAAAGGCGAGGGAGCTAGAGGAGACAACTAATTACTTTGTGTCTGTAGTGGTGAGGTAGAGAGAAAAACTAGGATGTGTGATCAGTAAATAGGGTAAGATCTGCTTCTAGAACCCTCGGCTAAATTTATGAACTCATTTTTTTTACTTGTAAAAAAAGGTAAAATCTGCTATTTTTATTTATTAGTGTTGAGGTGGTTTTGGAATCATACTGCAACAACAACAACCCCCAAGTCCCAAACAAGTTGGGGTTGGCTATATCAATCCTCACTGTCCGTGTTTCTGATACGCTCAAATTACACTTTAAGAAATAGTGTAAGGCGGTCGGTGTCAAATATAATAACCCAACAAGGTTGGGGTCGAATTCCACAGGGAATAGGTGTGAAAAGGTTACTCGACTAGTGTGTTGCTCGACTAAAGTCGTAATTCTATTCAGTTAACGGTAACAAGAGTGTGAATTAATAGTAACAAGAGTATGAGTTGAGTTTGTTTTGAAGTAACAACTAGTTGGAATATTGAGAATGTAAATAATTGGATTAAAGAAACCAAGGTCGTGTCCCCTTTAATGAAGTGTAATGCTATCAGTGTTAATATGATATATTTCTAATGGAAAGTCCTTTTGATAGGCAAATGATGTCTAAATGACTACCCAATATTTCCCAATAGTTGGGTAGTATTTCCTCTTTATGATTTTTCCAAATGTAAAAGAGTTGCAATTAATAACAATCAATATTTGCCAAATAAAACTCACTTATTCCTAAGCGATTCTATTAAACAAGGTTTAAAGCCTCGAGTCTTTGATATTTACTTCTACCAAATTCTAACTCACTTTCCCAAGCAAAGCAAGAATTTAATGGCACTTGTTAATGTTTGCAACCACTAACAATAAATGAAGAATGAGAAGTAAATAACTATCAACCAACTATTATATATATATATATTCAATGTTAAACACCCATTTAGGGTCCACAACCTCAGTATTTAGAGTTAGCTACTCATACTAAAATACAAGAGCAAGAGAATATTAAATGCCATAAAGCTTACAAAGTGAAGATTCTTGACCCAAAGGATTCCAAAAGTGAAGAATATTTAAGTCTTGGAATGTAGCTCAGAAACTAGACAAGATGAGACCACAAAATCATCATAAATCTATTTATAGTGGGCTGAAAATCAGGAAAGAAAACGGACAAAAATGCCCTTTCAGGTCAGGTATGCGACCGCATTTCTGTCGCAAAGAAGACATGCGGTCCGTATTTTTGACAAGTCCATCGCAGAATGTAACCCTAGTTTCCAGGCCTTCACCGCATTTATGTTTTGCGGGTCCGCATTGTAGAAATGCGACCGCATTTTGCATCGCATTTTCTTCCTTCAGCAACCTTCATGGTTGGTTTGCGGTCCATTTTGCGGCTCGCACACAAGTTATGCGATCGCAGAAAGGACCACATTCTTGACATTGAACTTTGCCCAGAACTCTGTTTTGATCTGCGATCTCAGTGTAATTTATGCGGCTCGCATGTGGATTTTGCAATCGCATTTCTTCCTTTGCGATGCCATTTTGCTCTTTTCTTGTCTTTTTGTGATTTTTCTGCTTTCATTTCCATGCTCTTGGGTCCTTAAACCTCATGTACTGCAAAAACACTAAAATTACATAAGTAAAGGAGATAATTGCATCTAAAACAAGCTAAAATCTAAGCAATTAGTATTGAAGTGTTCCGAAATTCTCCGGCACATCAGTTTCTTCAGTTGGCTGGTTTTGGCAT
>MU753607.1:40113-93800 GCA_026770625.1 Nicotiana glauca
CTATCACGGAGTTATTGGTTTCGCAAAACCAAAAGGTCCAGCTATTCACATTGCCTTCAAAAGGTATAGGGGTCTGTTTATTATTTGACCATTTCATTTAAAGGCGTGTTTTCATTTTGATCAATGCCTTGGACTGGATGATTGGTCTTTCAGTAACTCTGCTAAAACAAGACTTTTGTTTTTAAAATAAATTGTGCAAGCAGATGAGAAATGCTTTCAGAACCTACATTATGTCGAGCGGCATGAGGATTATATAATTTCGCATGCAGTTCAAACAAGCTACAAAAAGACCAAGGTGCCAAATATCTGGAGTGTGAATTTTAATCATTCTTTTGTTAAGCTTTTGTTTGCTCATATGCATAACAAATGCATCGTGACTTTCTCTTTATGCCTACTTAAAAAAAGAGGAGTCTTAGTTTTCTGTTCATAAAGGGTAAAATTTCTCTATTTTTTATTGTTTGACTCTTTAATCTTGAACCTTTGCTTACTTGTACCTCAATGCAGGTATATTTGTGGCATGTTCCTACTCAATCAGGGATGAAAGCAGGTAGAACCGTCCAAATAATTTTGTATTTAGCCGGGTTCAGGAATATAAAACAAAGGTATTGTATGATACTTCTTATCAAGCAGGTCACATAATGTTAAAATTTGGTGTTTATTCTGTGCCCATCATTGTAACATCATACTCCGGCAGGTTGTTGGTTCAAGGAATCCACATAATATAGTTAAAGCTCTTTTCAAAGCTCTAAATGCGGTAAGTCAAATGTTCTGCTGGCCAGGAGCGGTTCTGGAGAATTACAACAGGTATATATGTAGGCTTTTGTAGTTAATGGTTTGCCTAAAATATAGACCATGTCAGTCCTTTATATGCTGCATTTAAGTTGAGCATGCATCCTTCATGAGTACTCAACTTTCTCTTTTTTAATGTAGGTTTCTGCAATTAATTGAGAGAAACATATACCTTTGAATGATTGGCATTAATGATATGTAAAAGAGAGCGAACACTTATCGTGAAGTGAACTGAAATATGCGAGATTGATATGTAATTATGGACGATGTGTATATGAACTGGAAGTGAATTTCAAAATATCTACTTTAGCTTTTGGCTTATCACAGTTACCCAAGCAAAAGGCAACCAGTAGTTCAAAGTATTCAAGTTCTGAAGCCTGTTTGATTAGTTTGGGCTTAAAAGCATGTGCTCAACTTTTGTAACTGCTATAAAAATTTTGCTCAAGAGTTTGCTAAGCTCGCCATGTTGCTTAAATTAAATTTGCTTCTGTTCCCGAAGTTTAGAGTCTGCTTCCTTGCTGGAGCTGACGCATGAAGAGGTTCGTGCCTTGTGAATTTCACTAGCTTTAATTCTGTTTCCCAACAGGATTAGCAATCTAATAGTGTTTGTTTATTTCAGATGCCAAGTAGGGAAATGTAGTTAGAAAAATTAAGTTCTATGCATAAATATTGGTGGTCCCTAGCATAGAAGTTCATATATTTATTTTTTGATTTAATTCTTTTGAATGTGATCGCTAAATTTAGTCTACAATAAAGACATGTTTCTACTATATCATTTTTTTCCTTTGAAACAATCCGCGCATCGCGCGGGTACGCATGCTAGTATTGTAATTCAAACAACAAAAATAATAAATCCAATGTAATCACACAAGTAGGGTCTCGGAATAATAGTGTATATGCAGTCAAAATAGAGAGGTTGTCTTCGATATACCCTCGGCTCCGGCATAAACAACCATAATGTAATTCGACAACGAGTATTTTGGTCTATACTAAACATGGGAATAAATTCATTGTTCTTCTAAATAAATTATTTATCGATACTCTCAAGCATCTCACAAGATTGGGCTTCCGTCCGACAATCTAGTGAAAATAACATGGGTTAGTCAGTTTTTGAACTGATAATCGAAAAATAGTCTGCATTTGCAAAATTATTGAAAAATAACCATTATTTTAGATGAAATACGGAAAGTTCCAACATAATATAGTACTGGATTTTGGATCTCCTGCGTATAACTTCCAACACATTATATTGAAACTCCAACACATTATACTGAAATTTCATATATAAAAAATTCGGACTTCAGCAATCAACATATTATGCTGGAGTTTTTATGGATTTTTAAAGGTATTTTTTTTCAAATTTTATCTTTAAATGAAGAAGTGGTATAATTTTGAGTACTTTGAAATTTGGATATTTCTAATTATTTTCTGACAATCTGTTATTTCCATTGGCCATAAAAAAGTGGGAGAAAGAACCATATTCAACTGACATAAAGCACTAAGAATGTCAAATTCCATTTGTTCAAATCTAACTGTTTGCTTTCACATTTCTCAATTGTGAAATAGGCACGTAGACACATTATCAAATAAATCCTCTTTCTTAATCACTAGAACCTTGACACAAGAAACAATATTATATTCGCAATGACTATATTTTGTATTTTCCTATGATGCAGAGGGCACTAAATTTAATTAATACGTATTAACACGCAATATTGAAGGAAAAAAAGGTATGTGAGTGAGTCAGTTTGGTGCGCCAGATCCGTCACATGAACCTTTTCAGCAACTCAGTTCCAAAAGGTCCAAGTGACAGATCTGGCACACTAAAAGACCATATGTTGTCACGTGAGAGAGATTAAAGACCATATATTTTGGACTATTTGGTGATATTTTAAAAAGAAATTCAGGATTAGCATGAAATTATTAAATTTAATCAGTTTTGTATGCGAAAATAAATTTTGAACAAAAACTCTCTTAGTTTATATTCGCATAATATTTCGGAATTCGAATGTATAAAATTTTAATATAATATTTTGGAGTTTATACGCAGTAATTTAGCGTATTACATTTAAAAAAAATCGTGTTTTAGCTAAGGATTTTTTGTCCAGATTTTATCGCATTAAGTAGTGACTATCTCTTGATTACTTTACAAATACTGAATGTTTTTCAATTATCAATCCAAAAAGAGGAAAAAACATAAGTAGGCCATATTTAAGAAAATATTTCAGTTACCGAGCAGTAGTAGGTATTCTAAAAAAAGGCACCTAAATAATTATATTATGAAGCTATAAATATGGACCCAGAATCACGATTTAAAAAATCTAAAGCATTCAATTCCAAAAAAAAAATCCAAAGCAGTTCTGGTTCTTCTCCTTAACTTCCTAAATCAATGTTGAATAATAATTTGACTAATTTTATATTATTTGATTTTTGATTCTTTCATGTTTGTATATTAAAATCTTAATGATATACAAAACGTATATTAATTGACATTATAAATATTTTTAAAATATATTAAATATATATAGTGTATATTTAGAGTAATTAAATTTTATACAATAAATATTCTACAAATATACTAGTATATGCATAGGTTTTTCCTTGAAGATTTTTATATTTATGGTATATATCTAGTATAAAATATTTTATATCTTATTCATATCATGAACATCCCACAAAAAAAAATCCAGCTAATCACATTATTAATATACAAAATATAAGCAAAAAATGTATGCATGTTTAGTTGAAAATACATAAGGTATATTTGTCGTATATACATTATGAACAATTTATAAATATATATATAAATTACTTGTATAAAAATAAGTAAAAATATTTAAATTTAGTTTTTATATGCAATAATGGAGATAGAAGGTAGCAACAATAAAGGAAGGGGGAGGGGGGAGTGCCGTTACAAAAGAGTGAAAAAAGAAAAGTTTTACTATAACGATGAGAGAGAAATGATATCAATATTATTAGAATAAAACTAACTCCTTAATCTAAGGGTCAGCTTATTTTTAAAATGTGCTAGAATTATAAAAGAAATTTCCATTTATGGAATAAATGAAGAATAATATTATTAATAAAAATAATATTAAATAAAGGATTAGACATGTAAAAATCTCATCCAAAAATTGATAAGCCCAAACTATTTTGATATATTTTAAGGAATTTTTATATTCCTATGCCACATAGGAAACCTTTTTACCCTTAATGTTTAAGGTTTGACTTAATTACACTTAGTATACCAAATTACCAATTGTATACCATAATTAATTAAAGATATAATTAATGAGATATTTTTTACTGCTTAATTAAAGGATTTTTGTTTAATTCCAGTATCTCCACTCATCTCACATTTCTCTCTCCTAACTCCTCAGCCCCACCTACGTTTTACCCACACCCACGTTCTTTTTACAGGTTTACACCATTGACAGCCATTAAAAAGCTTAAAAGCTTTGAATTCAAATTTGGGTTTTCAAAAATTATTATTTGTTTTGATTGGGTGTTGTTGTAAATAATTAGGAATATATTTTGGAGTTTATATCTCAATTTTGAGGGATTTTGGTGAAGATTTAGACTTGTTTTTGGCTGAATTTCATATTGAAAATTGAAAGAAGAAGAAGAAGAAGAAGAAGAAGAAGAAGAAGAAGAAGAAGAAGAAGAAGAAGTCATATTGCAGAAATTGTAGATAAATTGTAGAAAAATTGTAGATTATTTTTTGTAGAAGATTTATAGAAGTTTTAGTCGTTTTTGATTTATGAAAACAGAAAATAAAGTATCTACAATCAGAATGCAAATAATCTACAATCCATCTACAAAATATCTACAAACTGGGTATATTAAATTTTAATACCCCAATTCCCATTCGATTGTAGTTTAATTGGGATTTTCGACATAATTGGTTTTTTGCAGAAGATTTGTAGAAGTTTTAGTCGTTTTTGATTTGTAAAAATAGAAAACAAAGCATCTACAATTAGAATACAAACAATCTACAATTTATCTATATTTTTTCTATAATTTATCTATAATTTTAGATGCTTCATTAAATATATAGATAGAAAATATATAAAAAGAAAATAATTGAAGGATATATATAGACATGGAAAAAACATATAGAAAAGTAGGCGGGCCACCACCAAATCTTTATGGTTTGACATCTGATTCAGAGAGTAGTTCATCCGAAAATGATGAGTTCATGAAGTGGCAGAAAGCTTTATTAAAGAAGAAAAAGTGTAGTAGTGGTCAATCTGGTGTTAGGGATATCAATAGTGCATCTGGTATTGGAATTCAACCAGACCATGGCGAGAGTGAAGAGCATACATCTTGTTCTGATAACTCCAAATCCTCTACTGACAAAGAAGATCTATCTCCTAACTCAACAAGCGAATCACGTCGTACTTCTGGTATGGCTGATGTCCATGACGAAAGAGATCCACGAAAGGAGAACTTTGAAGAGGGTTATCCCAGTATACCGCCTGAATATCGACAGAATCCCTTTGAAAAGAAGCACCCGGAGCAAGGCAATGAAGGGAGTATTCCAGCTCCAGGACCTTGTTTGGTATAATAATTGTAGGAAAAAGGTGGACAGGGCGGGTAAATTAGAAACTGTGCATATTTTTTATAATAAAATTTCATATATGATATAGGAAGGAAAAAATCTCATATTTTAATGGCTATGGAAGGATTTGGGCCTCAAATAGTCAAAATTCTAAGGGAGAAATCCAAAAGGAATTTAACATCCCTATATACTATATGAAACTATATTGCATTCCCTACTCAAATTTCACTATAATAACATTTTATATACTGTCACGATCCGAATTTTCCACCTTCAGGAGTCGTGGTGGCGCCTACTAATGGGAGCTAGGCAAGTTTAATTACCTTTTTTCATTAACAACAAGATCCTCTTTAATAATTATCGGTAATAATATAAAAGCAGCAGAATTAATTAAGTAAGCGGAAGTCTTAAATTAAAGAAAAAAAACTGATTAGAAATGTGGAAAATATTCAACAAAAGCCTCTACCCAAGACTGGTGTCACAACACTCACGAACTACTAAAAATACTAAATATAATGTCTGAAAGAAAAAATATAACTGTTTGTCTCGAGTACAAGGAGATAACATACTAAAATAAAGGATAGAGGAGACGCCGGGCCTGCGGACGCTTGCAAAGGCTACCTCGGTGTCTCGCTGGACTGAAGGCTAGCTCCCGTGCTACTGCTGCTGCTGTCCAGAACCTGGATCTGTGCAAAAGAGCACAAAGTGTAGTATCAACACAATCGACCCCATGTGCTGGTAAGTGTCTGGCCTAACCCCGGCGAGGTAGTGACGAGGCTAGGACCAGACTCCAGATAAATATATATATACAAGTACAATGGAGAAACAGTAAGAATAAACAATTTAAGCGGGGAAGGGAACATGCTTCAAGGGCAACAAATAGAAATAAAATATCAGGAATAATAGAACGTACATCTATAGCTTAGCTTCTAACACAAAATAAAGAGATAAGAAAACTTTCATATTCAACTCATCTTGTTGCAGGCGTACAACCCAATCCCATTTCTCAATATCTCCTGATAGGCACACCACCCGCTCCCATTTCAATATCACTTGTGGTAGGCGTATCACCCGCTCCCTTTTCAATATCACTTGTGGTAGGCGTACCACCCGCTCCCATTTCAATATCATTTGTGGTAGGCGTACCCCCCACTCATTTTTAATATCACTTGTGGTAGGCGTACCACCCGCTCCCTTTTCAATATCACTTGTGGTAGGCGTACCACCAGCTCCCTTTACCTTCAACACCATACACAATACAATTTAGGTAAGGGAACAATCAAATTAATAATCTCCCCGAAAAGGGAAATAATAACAACAAGTCAAACATCCCGACAAAGGAGAGTCAGCTATAACCAGTCCTATTCAACTTCTACTTGGCATAACTAATACCAATATTTAGTCACAACTTTCATAGGATCAATCAAGGATACACAATTATCAAATTTAGACTCGCGGTTATGCTCGACACTAACGCATGGATACTCGTCACCATGCCCATACGTCGTACTCAACACAAAAAAAGTAGCAATTATGACTCAACTCCTAATCCGTCAAGCTAGGGTTAGACCGAACACTTACCTCAATGCTTTGAATTCAACTCAAGTCTCAATTATGGTTTTACCCCTCGATTCCACCACCAATTCACTCGTATCTAATCACAAATTACTTAATTATATTAATAAACACTAAATGAATCAATTTGAATGTATAAAAATAAATTTCCCAAGTTTTGCCCAAAAATTCCAAAATTGCCCCTGGCCCACAAGATCAAAACCCGAGGTTCGAACCAAAACCCGGTTACCCATTCCTCCACGAACCCAAATGTATGATTTTTTTTTAAATCGGACCTCAAATCGAGGTCCAAATTCCCAATTTTAGAAAAACCTAGGTTCTACCCAAAACCCCCAATTTCACCCATGAAAATCCTTAATTTTAAATTGAAAACATGTTAAATGATGTTAATGATTGAAAGAAATGAGTAAAAATCAACTTACAAATGATTTGGAAGAAGTCTTGTTCTTGGAAAATCCCCTAAGGAGTTGTGTTTTGAAAATGGGGTGAAAAATGGTTCAAAATTCGACTAAGTATAAAAATATGCAAGTCTCAGATGTGGGATTTGCGAACTGGGGTTCGCAATTGCAAACCCCGACCCTCAGATATGGGAAATGCAAAGAAATAGTTCGCAATTGTGAACCCTTCAAAAATTACTAGTCTTCACATTTGCGACATCAGTATCGCATTTGCGAGAGAGAGCAGACCCGGGCTAACTTCGCAATTGCGAAGGGCCGTTCACATTTGCGATATTGCATTTGCGAACCATGCGAAGCCTGCAGGTCAGAAATGCAACAGCTAACTTTAAAAGTTCAAAATGCACCCGTGACCTATCCAAAACTCACCCGAGCCCTCAGGGCACCAAACCAAATACGCACACAATCTCAAAAATATCCTACGGACTTATCCGTGCGATCAAATTGCCAAAACAACATCATATACATCGAATTAAGCCTTAAAATCCATGATTACTTCCAAATTTTCATAAAACATCAAATTTTCATATGTCCAGAACACGTCAAACGACGTCCGTTTTCAACCAAACTTTACAGAAAATGCTTAAATCATATATAAGACTTGTACCGGGCACCGGAACCAAAATACGGGTCCGATACCATAGTCTTCTAATCAAATTTCATTTTTAATTTCCTTAATTATTTCCAAAAAATAATTTCACACAAAAATTCATTTCTCGGGCTTGGGACTTCGAAATTCGATTCCGGGCATACGCCCAAGTTCCATATTTTCCTACGGATCCTCTGGGACCGTCAAATCACGGGTCTGGATCTGTTTACCCAAAATATTGACCGAAGTCAAATTGATTCATTTTAATATCAAAATTTAGTATTTTTATCACAGAATTCATATTTAAGCTTTTCGGCTAGGTGTCCTGACTGCGCACGCAACTCGAGGCAACCCTAAATCAGGTTTTCAAGGCCTCAGAAGCATAAAATGAATAAGAAAATAAGTGATGACCCTTTGGGTCGTCACATATACTCAAGTACTATTTATGTACATTTTAAGGGAATCAATGATAGTAATTAGTGTCTTAAAATTACTCTAACATATCTTTCACTCTCTCACGTTTCTCTCTCCATATCCCACCCTCTCCCCCACGTATCTTGCACCCACCTATAATTCCACCATTAACAACCATTAAAAAGCTTTGAATTCGAATTTGGGCTTTCAAAAATATTATTTGTTTGAATTGGATGTTGTTGCAAAGAATTGAGAATTCTCTGTACGTCTCTATCTATATCTCAATCCCTAATTTCAATAATGTAAAGGAAAGAAAAGAGAGCAGCAATTCCACCATTGACAACCATGAAAAAGCTTTGAAACTTTGAATTCGAATTTGAACTTTCAAAAATCATTATTTATTTAGATTGGGTGTTGTTGCAAACAATTGAGAATATAGTTTGGAGTTTCTATCTCAATTTTGAAGGGTTTTGGTGAAGATTAGACTTAGTTTTAGCTGAATTTCAAATTGAAACTCGAAGAAGAAGAAGAAGACGACGACGACGACATGATATATATTATATTTACGAAATTGTAGAAAAATTGTATTCTGTTGTTTATATATTTTTCTTTTATTTATTTAGCTATTGTATGAAAGTTGAACAAAAATGTATAAAAATTATATTTAAGTTGTATGATATTGTAGTTGTATATAACTGAATAAAAATAATGTATAAAAATTGTAGATAAGTTATATAATATATAATTAGTTGTATGGAATTTATTTTTACTATGTATAAATCAGATACAAAATATACAAAAGACATATTGTATAAAGTTTGTATAAAAATTATATTTAAGTTGTATGTTATTGTAGTTTAACTAGGTAGAAATAATGTGTGAAAGTTGTAGATAAATTGTATAATATATAATGAGATGAGTTTATTTTATGTCTGGTTAGGACAAAATTGTGGTATAACTGATCTCAGGATAACTAATCCCAGAATTATAATGTATTTTGAAATAATTAATTTCGAAATAATTAAATATGGGATAACTATAACCAAACAACCCCTAAGAGTGTAGTTTTGGATTATTGCTCATCGCATTCTGTGAAAGGGTCTCTAGTCAAGTAGTGTGATGTGAATGTGGCGACAGTAAGTAAGAGGAGATTTGGTTAACTCTAATTATAAAGAAGCAAAGGAGAATAGGGCGGCTGATGAGCCATGGCAGTTCCAGAGTGTACAGCCAGCAGGTAGATATTCCGTTTCTAATAGTGATATTCCGTTTATATGTATTGATTCGTATCACTATCATCATATATTGGGGTTTTATAGCGTTTCCAACTTCTTTTTCCTCTTAGGGTGTGTTTGGTATAACGAAAAATATTTTCCAAGAAAATAAATAATAATCTTATTTATTTTTCGGTATTTGGTACGCAAATTAAGAAAAATGACTTCTCAAAAGTATTCATAAATAATTTAGATATAATAAACATGAAGCTATAAACTTTCAAACCGACAACTTTTCGAACCCACTAATTTCATAAACTTTCGAACCTCAGAATTTCAAACCCGTAAACTTTATAATTTCTATACCCATAAACTTTGAAACACGTAAACGAACTCATAATCTTGGAACTTGTAAAATTTTGAACCTTTATACCGATAAATAAAAAAATTAAAACTAAAAAATATATTTTAAAAATATTTTTTCCGGGGGAGGAGGCAGGTGAGGGGGGTGGTGGTTGGTGGGTGGTGCAGAAAAATAAAAAAATAGAAATTTAAAATTATAAAAAAATAAATTAAGGTAAATTTTTTTTATTTTTTTACGGTGTGGGGGTGGGGTGCGGTGGGGTAGAGGGGTAGTAGGGTGGGTGGTAACGGAAAAACTGAAATTAAAAAAAAAAAAAAAATTTGGAGAGGGGGTGGGGGTGGGTTGAAAGTTTATAGCTTCATGTTTATTATATCTAAATTATTTATGAATACTTTTGAGAANCGGTGTGGGGGTGGGGTGCGGTGGGGTAGAGGGGTAGTAGGGTGGGTGGTAACGGAAAAACTGAAATTAAAAAAAAAAAAAAAATTTGGAGAGGGGGTGGGGGTGGGTTGGCGAGGATGGGAAAAGTTGAGAAGAAGTTTTGAAAAATGTTTTCCCTTCTCTTGATAAGGAAAACATTTTACTCCATTTGGAGGAAAATGAGTTCATAAGGAAAATATTTTCCAAAATATTTAAGCCAACCAAACATAGAAAAATTGAAAAATATTTTCCTTCATACCAAACACACCCTTAATCTTTCACTATTCAAAGAAAAAAGATATTTCACTGTTCTTCCCCACCCAACCGCTGTCTCTAGTGTTCACTTCGACCATATTTTTCTACTTCCGTTTTAACATGCTAGAGCAGTAAATGACAAATATATTAAAATGTCGAGGGGATTAAATAAGAATGGGGCGGAAGAAGGTGAAAATAAAGCTAATCAAAGTCAAGAACAGCAAAGCAAACAAGTGACGTTTTCAAGGTGGAACTAGATCCCTTAATTGAAGGCACTAATAATGGATTGGGAGCCTTTTAAGGTGGAATGTATATATTTTGTAAACAAAACTTGTGTAGGTAGGGTAATTTACTAATCATGAACATTTAGGGTAATAAAGTTTCCAATAGTGTATAGGAATGAAAAAATATAGCCAAATTTACAAGTTATCATTCAAAAATAGCCACAGTTTCAAAAGTAACCGAAATTTAGCCAATTTTCATGTAAAGATAAATCTAAATGAAAATACTATTCAAGTCCGGAAAAATACTCCGGTATAATATACTGGAACAGGTCCATCATAAAATACTGGAGACTGGAGCACCGGTGCTCCAATCTCCAGTATATTATACTGAAACTTTTCGCGTGTTGGAGTTCAAGCATAATATGCTCAAACTTCATACACAAGTGCACCGATGTCCAATATATTATGCTGGAACTTTTCGTATTGCAGCAAAATAGCCACTATTTTGCTGCAACAGAGACTGGTCCAGCATAATATACTGGAGTTCGGTGCACCTGTGTATGAACTTCCAGCATATTATGCCGGACGAGTATACTTTGCTGGCTCCAGTAATATACTGGAGACTGGAGCACCGTTACTCCAAACTTTAGTATATTATGCTGGACCGGTATAATATACTGAAACTCCAATATATTATGCTGGAGTATTTTTCCTGATTTTGAACAGTATTTTCGTTTGATTTATCTTTACATGAAAAGACATGAAAAGTGGCTAAATTTCGATTACTTTTGAAATTGTGACTATTTTTGAATGACCATTTGTAAATCTGGCTATTTTTTAATTTCTCCTCAAAATTAGCTGGGTTAGCCACATTTTTGGGCTGGCAACTAAGGATTAGCTAGTTTTTCTTTAAGGAATTTTTACATTCCTATGCCATATAGGAAACTATATCACCCTCAATATTTAAGGTTTGATATAATTATATTTAGTATACCTAATTACCAATTATATACCATTAGTAGTTTTTAAGGGTATTAATTACACTCCTAATTGAATAGTACTGTATATTCCTTCTAATACCACTCCCCCCACGTTTCTCTCTCCAATTCCCACACCTTCACCCACGTTTTCCTCCCACACCCACGATTTCTGTATCAAAATCCCATTATTTCTTCCATAGCCAAGGCTTTGAATTCGAATTTGGATTTTCAAAACACATTGTTTGTTTGGATTGGATGTTGTTGCAAAGAATTAAGAATTCTCTCTACGTCTCTTTCTATCTCGCAATCCCAAATTTCAGTAATATAAGAGGAAAGGAAAAGAGAGGAGCAATTCCACCATTGACAACCATTAAAAAACTTTGAAGCTTTGAATTCTAATTTGGGTTTTCAAAAATTATTATTTGTTTGGATTGTGTGTTGTTGTAAATAATTGGGGATAAGATTTGGAGTTTATATCTCAATTTTGAGGAGTTTTGGTGAAGATTAGACTTGATTTTGGTTGATTTAAGATTAAAACTCGAAGAAGAAGAAGACGACATGACATATATTATATTGCAGAAATTGTAAATTGGTGTTTATTTATTTTTGAGCTTTGTGTTTTTGTGTTAAAAGTTTTGATGGTTGCTTGTTATTCCACTTCGTCTGTTTTGGAGCTAACTTGTGCAGAGGAGAAGATGTTTTTTAAGTTATATATATTGTTATACCTTTAAATTCAAGAAGTATGGTTGTATTGTATTTAAAGAGGCGTGAATTTGTAGAATAGATTGAATGTGAGGAATGAGTCAAATAAGACTCACAATGGCTTGTTTTCTACATTTAATCTACAACAAAACTATATATCATTTGAAAAATTAATATGAAAATACAGAATTTCAACGTTTCTACAACTTATTTACAAAATATTCACAAACTGGGTATATTAAATTAATATCCCGATTTCCATTCAATTGTAGCATAATTGAGATTTTCAACATAATTGCATTTTTTGCAGAAGATTTGTAGAAGTTTTAGTCGTTTTTGATTTGTGAAAACAAAAAACAAAGCATCTACAATCAGAATACAAATAATCTACAATTTATCTACAAAATATCTACAAACTGGGTACATTGAATTTTAATATCCCAATTCCCATTCAATTGTAGCATAATTAGAATTTTTGACATAATTGTATTTTTTTCAGAAGATTTGTAGAAGTTTTAGTCGTTTTTTATTTGTGAAAACAGAAAATAAAGCATCTACAATCAGAATACGAATAATCTACAATATATCTACAAACTAGGTACATATTTGGACTCGACATGCTTCCCTTGAAATGTATGTTTCACATTTTATATACATATTTTGTCCAAAATAGTATTAAATCATCCACTTAAATATAATTTTTATACAACGTTGTTCAACTTTCATACAATAGGTAAATGAATAAAAGAAAAATAAATAAACAACAATCTACAATTTTTCTATTATTTATCTACAATTTCTGCAATATAATGTATTGTCATGTCTTCTTCTTCTTCGACTTTCAATCCGAAATTCAGCCAACACCAAGTCCGATTTTCACCAAAACCCCTCAAAATTGAGATATAAACTCCAAACCATATTCTCAATTATTTGCAACAACACCCAATCTAAACAAATAATGATTTTTGAAAATTCAAATTTCAATTCAATGCTTCAAAGCTTTTTAGTGGCTGTCAATGGTGGAATTGCTACTCTATTTCCTTTACTTTGTATTACTGAAATTTGGACATAATTGCGTTTGATGTAGAAAAATTGTAGAAGATTTAGTCGTTTTTAATTTGTGAAATCAGAAAAAAAGTTTGAAACACAGTGTATCAAAAAAGCAGAGACGCTAAATTTGAAACGAAACTGACGAAGAAGATTAATGTGCGTGATTTGCATTGTGGAAGATCTGGAATAATATTTAATTCCCCTTTTTTACCGCGCTTAAATAAGAAATTATAAAGCTACAGTGATTCCTTATTTAATTCATTGTATACATTATGTAGAAATACTATTAGCATGAATAGTAATATGCAAACTATGAACATATTTTGTAATATAGTTTCATATATGATCTATATACGAAAATTTTCCTTTTTTTAATGTATTAGCAGATAGCCATTGATCCAATTAAATTAACATCATTGCCCCTAACAAACACACAAAATAACTCCAAACTAACACACAAAACTACTCCATCAGTACCGAATTTCGAAACTTTTCAAGCAAAAACCTCAATAAAAATATTGAAATTCAAACTCTAAAAACGATTCCTAAAATTTAACCCTTTACTAGTTTCAACTCTAGAAAAGATTTCTAGTGTTTAAACTTTTACTAGTTAAAACTCCAGGAACGATTGCCGGAGTTTAAACCATTTACAGTCCAAACTCCAAGAATAATTTTTGGAATTTCAGTTTACTGCTTTATTGAGTTTTTATAACACCTCGATGAAAACATGTCAATTCAGCAATGCAGTTGATTGCTTCATCTTGCATTTGTGCTGTCCACGTCATCGTTTCTCTTGTACAGCTTCAAACCCATTAAACTTGTTTCCGAAAAAAGTTTGGTTAGTAGTGAAAAAGTTTTTCCGAAAAATATTTCTAATGTTTGATTAGAGAGTAGAAAATATTTTGTTTTAAAATAATTTTTTCTACTACTCTCCTCACCTCCTCCCCCAAGTGCCCATGTTTCCTATACTCCCAACACCACCCAATTCAAGAATTCAATTGTTTTTCTAAATATTCACACAAACTCAAAAGAATTAATGCGCTGCTTTACTTTTATGCAAAAATAACGTTTAAATTTTTTACTCAATAACTAGAAAGAAAAATAAAATAAAGTACTCCTTCTACAACATGAAAATAAAATACTCATTTTGTTAAAATAAAAGAAAATACTCATTTTGTTGAAATAAAAAGAAAATCTTTTGTTGAAATGAAACAAAGTACTGTACTTTTTAGAAAATATTTTTTTACTACATCATTTTGATAAAATGAAAGAAATTAAGTTTTCTACATCATGAAAACAAAAAATACTCTTTTTGTTAAAATGAAAGAAAACACTTTTTACTGCTATTTTTATTAAAATGAAAGAAAATATTTATTACTACATCTTTTTTTTTTAAAAAAAAGAAAGAAAATACTTTTTACATCATTAAAAAAAGTACTTATTTTGTTAAAAATCATGAAAATAAAATACTCATTTGTTGAAATAAAAAAAGTACTCTATTTATAATATGGAAAAAAGTAGTACTATAATATTCTATTTAGGATGGGGATGGGGGTAGGGGGTGTGGTGTGAGGCAAGGGTGGTGGAGTTGGGGTGGCATTAGGGTGGGTAGGTGGGAGTGTGGGGTTGGTTGGTGGAGATGGAGAAGATTGAAAATGAATTTCAAAAAAAAATTTCCTTTTTTTTGATAGGAGAAAGTCTTCCCTCCAATTAGAGGAAAATGAGACCATAAGAAAAATATTTTCCAAAACATTTAAGCTAACCAAACATGAAAAAATTAAAAAATATTTTTCGAAAAATATTTTTTAATTTTTTCATGTTTGATTAGCTTAAATGTTTTGGAAAATATTTTTCTTATGGTCTCATTTTCCTCTAATTGGAGGGAAGACTTCCCCCTACCAAACTCACCCTTAAACCATAAACTTAGCAAGCACATAGGGCAAATATTAAAACTAAATAAATTAACTTGAACATGGCATTTCAAACACGAAAGAAGGATCCTACATCATGGTTTCTAAATTCATATATTTGAACCTATCAGTAACTTTAATATCTAAAACAGTGACATTCCACACATGTATCCCATTCAATTCAATGTAGAAACAAAAGAAAAGATTTCCTCAAGTCATAGTTTCTATGTCATAAAGAAAGAAACTGCATCACATCTCTGAACATTGATCCTCTTCGTTCAGAAATAGAAGTTACTTGGCTATTTTTGTGGTCACGTGTCACGTTTCGACCACAGATCTTATGGCAGCAAAAGAGACAGGAGGATGAAGAGAGAGGAGAGTAGCGTACTGAAAAGAGGATGAGAGAGACGAAGTTTGCATCAAAATGGCGTGACAAGCTCACTGTCTATGGTAGATGAGTTTGAATTTTTTGTTTGAAGAACAAACAAGGATGAGCGGCGATGCTGGTGAATATAATGATGAATACGAAAGTTACTATTAGTGACTCTTATTATTGAAAAACTATTTATCACCATCAGCAAGACATGAGTTTTTCTATAAAGAATTCATCCCCTTGCATAAATTCCCGACTCAGCCACAGCATATAAGAGATGCACTGCAAAAGGAGGCAACTCATATGGCGCAGCCATAGTTTAATTCTATAAAGATCATTTTGATCACACAAACACTGGAACAAGTTTTCATCGTTCGTTTAATTAGACTGATTTATGAATACATTCAAATATCTCACACAATTAGGCTTCCATTCGACAATCTATTATTGCCGAGAAAATCAGAGCTCTAATGGCCATAAAGGCAGGAGAAAAGAACTATATTCAACTGAAGCATAAAGCAGTACAATCTCTATCAATGACTTTGCCACTTTTTCCTCCTTTCCCAAATGGCCATAGAAATAGATCCACAATATCTTACCATTGATCCACAATCATATGATTTGAGGCTCACTTGTGCAATACACTCTTCTTTGGTAACTTTGGTTTCTTCGGAGACACATTCTGCCAAAACATTCAACAAGAAATATATAGTGAAATGTCCACTTTTAGAATGTGAAATCGTATGTGGGCCTGATCATTTAGAAAGCATGATTACCTTTTGTTTTTCCAAAGCTTCATAATCAATCCTGTCTTGCCACTTACTCTTTCGAAGTTGAACTGGCCGGTTTCCAACATATTTCCCTGAAATTATTGTACCTTGTCAACTCAGGAATTCAAGCAAAATATGACATCCAGTCAAACAACTAAAACAACTTCAAACAGCAGTGACCAGTCTTCATTTCACAAAGCCTAAGAGGAACCACACTGCTCAACTTCTTTCGCTAAAGTATCCCTATCTCATTTTTTCCTTTACCTAATTAGATTTCAAAAGCACCATCCTTCTAGTTGTTGTGCTGCTGTATCATCCAGCTAGTCTTCTGGCGCTGGGGGAGAAGAGGGTTGAAATAACACTCTCCCAAGCAAGGCGGGATCTTTTGACCTTATGACATCACAAAAGGGAAAGAAATAAACCCATATAAAGCATCAACAAGACAACAAACGGCATAACAAGGAAAATGTCAGACCCAAATGAAAGTTATCTTCTCATACCATTCAGGTCTGGTGATTTACAAAAGGAAAAAGCTAACCATCCAACGGTCAAAGACCCTTACACAATGAATATGCTCGTAGCAGAAGCACGATAAGAAACTATGCCTGCATATACATGAAACGAACACTTACCATTCATTTCTTTGAGTGCCATGACAAGGTCTGAAGGGTTGGAGAAACTTACAAACCCATAGCCCTTGGTCTTACCAGTCCGCTTGTCTCTCACAACCTGTCAACATTACAATGTAGAAATCCTTAAGTTTTAAAGGAACTTATAAGTTACAATATTCAAATAGGCAATAAAGCACTACACAACAAAAGCAGAAAAAGATAGTATACTTATATTGGACAGAAAAGGGATCTCTAGAAGAGGCAGAATAACCAATTCAAGGTTGCATTATAGGATTGTGTAGCTGAGTATTTTAGAATAGTGACTGGACTTGAGGGATTGGAAGCCGCCATGTACAGTGGCGGAGCCACATGGAACAAAGGGGGTGTCAAGCGACACCCCTTCGCCAGAAAATTACACTATATTGCTAGATAATTTTTTTTATTTTATGTATATTTACTATACGTCGACTCCCCTTGACATTTCGATATATCTAATTATTTATATTTTGACACCCCTTGATAAAAATTCTGGCTCCGCTCCTGGTCATGTATTGCTAATCCTTCAAAAACAAGAAAATGGTAAGCACAACCAAGACGTTGGAATTGGTCCATTGGATCTCTGTGGTCCAATGAGAACCTTGAGCAGAGGTGGAAAGAAATATGTGATGGTTCTTGTTGATGATTATTTTAGATTTACCTGGGCACTATTTTTAACGTCTAAAGATGAAGCATTTGACATGTTTACTGCTTTAGTTAGAAAAACTTAGAAACAACTAGGAAATCAACTTGCATTCATTAGGTCTAATCTTGGAACTGAATTTAAAAATGCTAAGTTTGCTGAATTCTGCGATGATCATGGTATAGATCATAACTTCTCTGCCCGGACTCCTCAACAAAATGGAGTAGTTGAAAGAAGAACAGGACTCTTGAAGACATGGCTAGGACTATGCTTATTTCTAGTAAACTGCCCCACAGCTTCTGGGCAGAGGCTGTAAATACTACTTGTTACATTATCAATAGATGAATGACTAGACCTCTTGTAGAATAGACTCCCTATGAGTTACTCCAAGGGACAAAACCAAATATATCCCATCCTTAGGGAATTTGGATACAAGTGCTTTATGCACAATAATGGAAAAGACTCCTTAGGTAAGTTTGATCCCAGAAGTGATGAGGGAGTATTCTATTCTTCGCATAACAAAGCACAGAAAGTGTTTAATAAAAGAACTTTATATGTAGAAGAAAGCGTGCATGTAGTGTTTGATGAAACTAACATTCTTTCTAGCAAAGCATAATAAAGCAAAGTCAGAAGAGAAGGCTAATTGGAGCCAGGTGAAGAGTGAAGGTCATGACATCCAAGTTAGAAAAGAAGGCTATTTTGGAGCCCGGCGGACATGAACACATGAATAAGTAAGATGAAGAAGAGAAAGTCTGGGATTATCATTTTGAATACTAGGAATAAGGANAAGAAGCAACAACTTCATCGAGTAGCAAACACCATAGAGTTCCAATTACAATTCAGGATATATCTATATCTGCATGTAATTCACCTAACCTAACAAAACTCTTGGTACTTTTAAGACAACTAGGATCAAAGTAAAGCTAGGGTAGCACTAAAAAGAATTTATCTAAACCCTGAAAAAAGAAACTTTGCTGAAGCACCAAATACCCTTGATTCAATGAATTTGAAAGATATCTTAAACCTAGAAGCAACTTATAAAACTATTAATAACACATAAACTAGACCCGAACTATTAAACATACCTCTTTCTCATTTGCATCCTACATAGACACCTTTTCTCTTCTTATTCAAGGCAAGGGTGGGGACGGAAGAACTACCACAGAAACTACAACTTCAGCACAATGCTGCGTGAAACATAACCTTCACTACAATGGCATGCTTAAGGCAGTAACAAATTAAGTTTAACATGATATGCCGAAGGGAAGAAGTAAGATATCACCACCTACACTCCACTGACTATTTATCTGATGTTTAGCGTCCTGAAAAGAAATATGGGTATAAACTCTTTGCTTTTGAGTGCATTCATTGCTCTGAGGGATTGGTTGTTATGACTAAATGAGGAAGAATTGAGATTGAGTGCGACTGATGCGAGTATCCCTCTGACTATTCTATGTGTTTTTTTCATTAGATTAAAGTATTTGCAAACCTGCGCCATCTATACGAATAGAAAAGGCAATGAGCATATCCAAAGAATAGATAGATAGTCACGGGGCCCGGCAGTAGTGATAACTGAATCAGTCCAATGGACAGTTCCAAACCTGGAGCTGACATTCGAATTGGAAATCAAGGTGGGGTCTCAGATCCTTCAAGATATTCTAAGAATTGAACATACCATAGATACGTACACGTCAAGGCTCAAGCAATATAAGTTTGGTTCCTTTCTTCATCACATATTTCAGTAATACTCTCCGCTTCCTTTTAGTTTTCAACCTTTAAAAGCTACTGGACTTTGCACCAGAGGCACAAATACATAAAGAGAACGCTTTTAAGAATAATCTGTATGCAGAATAAATGTTCTTTCTAAATAGTTAATCGAGCCCTCCTCCACCCAAGAGACCAAAGGCTTTTTTGCCGTATAGCAATATAAGAATTCTTAGCCTTTCCCAAATCTTCTCATTTTTTCTTTTAATTAATCAATACTTCCCCCAACTTCATAAATGTTTAGGATATGGAAATATGACATATAAAAGAAAGTAAATTTCTAGAGACAACGACCCCAGCCCCTTCACGACAGAACACAATTTCATCCATGACAATTAAAAGTATAGAGAAAACATGAGTGCTTCAAGACAACTTACCCTGGCCATGTTAAATGAAGGAAATCTTGAAAATGCTTTTGATAAAACATCATCATTCACCTCATTCCCAAGGTTACCACAGAATATACGGTAATCATCTGCAAGACCCCAATAGTCAACTTAATCATTCAACTGTAATAGAATTACCACTCATATTACAAAAAAAAACCAAGAGTCAAGTAAGCAAATAGAAAAAGATGAAGAAATAAGAAAATCATATTAAAGTTCGACATAACCATTTGCAGGACAGTAGCTCATGTTAAATAGGATAAGGAAAGCATAATACTCAAACACAAAAGATATATTAACCAACAATCTAGGACTCCTGAAATCCTTTTCCCAAGCCCCACCTGCACACAGAAGGAGGGAAGAGGGGGGGGGGGGCCAAAAAATACTCAGAAAGACTAGAAACACAATACCAAAAACTTATCAAGCACAAACTAATTCAGCTATATATGATAAGTTAAACAAAATTAAAAAGAAAAAATACAACCTCAAACTTGATCGTTGAATGCAGAAATGATAAGATATGTATGAACTGCGAAGTTGAACAACTAAATTCAGCTAGGTAGGTACGATGCATACATAAGAAACCAGTATAAATGTTATTGTATGCAGTACTTTGACTTATCCGGCAGTATAACGCATGTAGGTAGTTTAAAAGAATAAAGTGCCTTATGGAGATACAAATACAAAATTTTAGGAGACTTATTTTTGCTTCGTAAGGGATGTAGAACACCTAATCTAGTTTTTAAGTATATTATAGAAAAATAATTTTTTGTGGGGTTCAATTCCAAATGGAAATCACTGTTTAAAGGAGAACTCAGTAGAATAATAGCGACATGAAATGCCAAAAGATTATCTCCAATTAAACTGCACCTTCAACAGTTATTTGAAGGCCATAAAATAAAGAAGAATTAATATGGAGAAGGAAAGAATTCTAATAAGAGAAAGAGCAAGATCTATTTAAGAAGCAACAACTAATCGAGAGAAAAATAAAAAATAACATATTTATTACCAGCGGATCATGTATAGAAAAGGATAGAGTGGTCGACCAAGGGCAAAATTGACATTTTGCTTGTTCATAAAAATGCTGTTATCTCCATGCTCACTCACGTGGCTTCTCTCAAATATAATTCTAGAAGAATCATCTTTTTGTCTCTTTTGTTCCAAGGATGGAAAAACATCACCGCTCTTCCCATGCTAAACTGTGAAGTACTATTGCGAGTTCTCTTCATATTCCAGGTCAGCTTTATTCTCAATTTTTTTCCCAATTTCCTTTTTTTCCCCCCTAATTTCTTTCCGTTCTCTTCAGACTTCTGAAATTTCACGACTGAAAATTATTGTTGATGTCATTATTAATTTGCTTAACTCTCTTTCCAATTTCACGGCTGATGTGAAAGTTTTTCAATTGTCATCCTCGCATAACTCCAATCTTTTCTTTTATCGTTGCAGATTTATTCTTCAAAAAGAAAACAGATTTGTGCCCTTCTCTCTATTAGCTTCGCCCTTGTAGCGGGTGAGTTTGTCATTGTTTTTTCCTCTTTGTTTATTTCATTGTTCCGGTTATAAGTTTTCTTTATTTTTAGTGGTTATTCGTTACAACTATTTAGATGGGTCATTTATATGGAACAATTTTTTTTTTTGTGACGGCTCAAAGTGTTAGAAAAGATTTGTTCTAAGAAATTCTCCATTTGTGTTTAATATCTTTTTAAATATTTTTTAATGAGCAATTGCTCTTTTAATTCTATATGGCTTTACTTATGCTAAACAAAATTGTTTCGGCCGTTCAGAAATTGAGGAAATTCAATTCTTGAAGAGTGAAAATTTCTTTTTTATTTAAATTATGAAAGTTTATGTGGATTGATTTACGTAAAAGAAGAGTATTCTGGCAGCTCGGGTGGTGGGAAGATTCAATTCTTTAAGAATAAAATGTTTATCTGGCTTCTGCTCTTAGTTGTCCGCGTGCACAAAGGTTGCTATGTTTGATTGTATATAATTTTACTATTGTCTTTAGCTTAGCTGTATTTGACTACATATAGTAGAATCAAGGAGTTTCTTTTCTATAGCACTGGATGTTGTCAAATTCGAACTTCATATCCAGATGAAAGAGAAAAGGAATTTTTGTTTCTGGTTTGACATTCATAGCATAACATCGAATAAACGAATGAAGTCGCGAATGACTTATGCTTGGTTGCACACATTGAATGATTATTATCTTCGATAATATATGTGTATTAACCATGGTGTATCCATAATTTTTAAGTCTGTTGTTGAAAAAAGTGATGCACTTTTCTCCTACTGTTGTTTTATTCAGATCTAAAGAAGTTTCGAATTCTAAAGGTTAATGTTAAGGGAGAGAGATATCTCGAGAATTCCTTTGCCTTGGAGGAATTTTATTTATAACTTGTGAGTTTCATCTATTTTATTATCCGTTACTTTAAAAACACTTTGATTACTGATTAGCAACTTTGGTATGCATTTCTGTAATTTCAACCGATTTTAAATTAAAATTTTTATTTCTCTAATAACACACTTGTCCTTCACATTCCTCCATCTAGAATTCTCTATAGCTCAGTCCTCTAACTAGCTTTCTTTCACGATTACCTTGTTAATTGTCTACTATTACTAATGAGTTCTATCAACAATCATCTACTATTAGTATTAGACCTTTCTTGCTAACCTTTCCTTTTCCTTCATATCCTCCTTTAGGATTTGCATTTCCTTATCTCTAATTAGATTTCAAACACAATTCTGCATTTACAATCTGGGATTGGGTGCTACTGCTCGCTGAATATGTGTACTAATTAAAAATACATCATGCAAGATGGAACACCCTTGAGCTTTCGAACTGCTGAATGAGATATTGAGGTGCTAAGTTGCTCGGACTCGAGTGCGGGTATCCAATAATGGGACTCGGATTCGGCAAAATCTAAAATTTAAGATTCGGGGGTGCGGATCCAGATATGGATACGTGTGCGGGGATTCGACTAAGAAAATTCAAAAAAAAATAGCTATAAAATATTGTATTATAATTTTTATTTTTATTATACTATAATTATATTTATAAAATCTTTACAATTATATTATACATAATTGTTGTTATTATTATTATATTAGTTTTTACATTTAAGAGTTTTTAGGCTAGCTGTTCTCCATAGATTTTTTAAAGAGATGCCTTGGAATGTGCAAAACACTAGCCTTTATGACTTTTTATCGGGTAGTCCAAAAAAATATCACTGTAAGGCACTACATTCACCAGCAAAATCTTTACAATTGCATTATAGTAATTGTTATTATTATATTACTCCTCCCGTTTCAATTTATGTGAACCTATTTCCTTTTTAGTCTGTGCCAAAAAGAATGACCCATTTCCTTAATTGGAAACAATTTACTTTTAAGCAATGATTTATAGCCACACAAAATATATGTGCCTCATTTTACACCACAAGTTCAAAAGTCTTGTTTCTTTTCTTAAACTCCGTGCCCAGTCAAATGGGTTCACATAAATTGAAACAGTATTATTTTATTACATTTAAGACTTCTTTAGACCTAAAGGATCTTCCCTAACTTCTTTCAAGCTTCCCCAACTTCTTTCAAGCGTGTACAGATGCTCAAAATTCCCCAACTTCTTTCGAGCTCTTACAGATCGCCATTCACGCTGCCTTCACATCCTTTCGTTATTTCTTCATAAGTTAAAAAGAAAGTTTCTTTAACATCGTTCCACCAAGTTCCATCTACATACCTGCTGGGTCTATAAGAAATCCAAAATTAGAACATAACCCTTGAATTCTTGGTTTCTCTGACACACCAAGCAGCAAATATGATACAAAGATACTACAAAATTGAAGGTATGCCATTTTCCGTAACTTAAATCAGTTTTATTTTTGAATTTGAGAAATCAAAATCTCAATTTTTCTCCCAAATCTGTCGATGGACTCCGGTCAAAGTGTCCGAAGTCGGTTGACCGAATCCGGGACGTATCCCGTCCCCGCTCCCGTCCCCGTCCCGTGTCAAGACGGGTACGACACCAAAATAAGCGAGTCCGTGCAACTTAGATACCACTGTAATTGTTATTCTTTTGAAGGGTTTATATGGTTTTTATTTTCTTATTTATTTTTCATCATTAAACGGTTAAAGGTCGATTCTGTACTAATTTTGAGGTATAACCCCTTTGGGGTATTAAATTTTTTTAAGTTGCAAACATGCGAAATTTAATAATTGCTAATCTAAAATTTTGATGTATAAACCTCTTTTAGATTTTTGTTTGCATTGCCAACTACTTTGCACATTGATTCCTCATGTATGCTCTTAGAGTCATGAGCTTCCTTCACCAAATTCTTTGTTTTTCATTGTCCAGACCTCCTCTTCTATGAGGTTTGAAGTTTATCCCATGATCCGAAACAGAAGCTTTTTCACTTTTACTTTCTCTGTTTTATTATTTCAACTATTAAAATATTTTCAGGAGTTACATAATATGATTAATTGGTTGTCAATGTGCCTAAAGATATCTCTTCCCATTACAGTGAATGAGTTTAGTATAATGTCCGAAAACTTCTTTCTTCTCCATTTGAAACTATTGAAAATAGATAAAACTTAGCATGTGTACTGCTATAACTTTAACTTATAGCCCGTTTGGCCAAGCTTCAAAAGTGCTTTTCTCAAAAGTACTTTTGGTGAGAAGCAGTTTGTGTTTGGGTAATTAGTTTGAAAAGCACTTCTGAGCAGCAATTAGTGTTTGGCCAAGCCGTTAAAAACTGCTTCTAAGTGTATTTTTCTCAAAAGTGCTTCTCAAAAAAGTGCTTTTGAGGATAAGCTACTTTTTTCTGCTTCTCCAAAACTGCTTTTGCTTCTCCTCAAAAGCACTTTTTTTTCCTTCCAGAAGCTTGGCCAAACACTTCAATTTTTGGCGTAAAGTGCTTTTTGCAACAAAAAAAAAAACACTTTTGGCCAAGAATAAGCTTAGCCAAACAAGCTATTAGTGGGATCACTTCTGTGAGTAAAGTGCTTCTCTAGCTCACATTATAAGTACCACTTCTCTCTTGATATCACGATTGTTGAAGTTTATCACCCTGAGAAATCTTTTCTGCCTTACGTTATAAGTACAACTTTTCTTGGTTGATAGATCTTCTTAGTTCTCAAGTTATCATCTTCTAGAACCTTTTGAAGTTGTAAATTGTAGTCTTATAGACATACTTTGCTATTACCAAACATTTACTTATTTCCTTGACACGTATAACATCTATAACATTTTTAATGTGTTCAAGTTGCCTTTCTTTCTCCCTTCTTGTACTTTTAGATTTATCATTATCTTTTTGTATATTCAGAGCTCATATTTTCTGTTGTCTGTGGATTAGTGTACCGTCTTATCTTCTTTTTTTTCATGTTCACTTGCTACATATGCAGGTATAATACAACTTATGTTTCTTCGTTCCTCCCCTTTTTTCCTCCCTGTATATACTAATGTACGTATGTAGTTCTTCGATGGAGTGTCATATATGTATTTTGTGCCAGTTTTATATCATAAGAATAAGATATATACTTCTAAAAGAATGTACCTTCGATATCCCAATCTATATTAGATACAAAGGTTTATGCTCTACTTGTTTATTAAATTAATTTTTTCTTTTTGGCCAACAGTTAGCCCATATACATCTGGAGAAATAAGGAATATATCAATGCCAGCTTGGAAGTGGCGTTGAGGTAGATCCACGAGCACATTCAGATGATATCTTAAAAGCTTACGATCTGACGAATCAATATCATTGACCAGCTTTCCTCAAAGAGGCTCAAAAGGCTGATTGTTTCAGGACTTGCATTCATGTATTCGAAACTAAGTTTGACATAGCCAAGCAGCGTGAAAGGTGATAGTCATAGTATGATTATGGTTTGAGCATGTAATCTATCGTGTCAAATTAGTCATTCATGATCAAACAAGGAACCAAAATCTTAAACATAGTTTCTAGCATGATTAAGAAAGCTCACATAGTTGTATAAATAAATAAAGCATGTCATAAGTAGAAATATTATTAAATCAAGGTATAAGTAGCTTAAGTCAGATCTGCTTCAACATTATTATCAATAATGTTGGGCCCGTGGTCTGCACGGGCAATATATATATATATATATATATATATATATATATATATATATATCAATCATCATGTCATACCATGAAAGGTCAAATGCTAGCATATAAAGGTCAAATGTTAGCATAATATTTTTTTTAACTCGTGAGGATAAAGAAAGTTTTTTCTTTTTAACCAAAAGCACAAAATTTGTGAGGAAAAAGTAAATGAACACACTCAAACAAGGCTTCTAGCAAAAGTTTCAACGGTTCATATGATCAAGTTTTAACAATACGGAATAATAATTTAGTTCCCACCAGTTAGGAGCCACGATGAAGTAACAATTAATAAATCTTTCCTCTTCATAGTTCCGTCACAAGAATCCTAGTCCACTTTTTAGTCTGTTGAATTTAATAATTCGTACATTAAAATTTAAAAACATAATCTAACTATCCTCTATAAAAAGAAATGGTTAGAAGACGAAGACGGAAAGAAAAACCTCTGACATTAGCAAAACGCTCGCAGAAGTAACAGAAGAGTTCATGTTTGTAGATGACAATCAGATATAAGCAAATCAAAAGAAGAATGTTTTTTATGAAAAAAAAAAAGGTTTCTTTTTTAATTACAATGGTTTCTCTATACAGTGATTTCAATAGAGAAGATGAAAGTAATTGCAAGGATTGGAAAGACTGCCGTAGAACAACTCTACTAAGGAGGAGTCGAAAGGGTGCATCAGTACATCTTTATCATTTACTTGGTTCATTGTAGATGTCTATTACACAATTGTCTTCTTATTTACCTAATTTATTGTAGACTTCATACACATATTATCATTTATTGAAAGGTAAATTTACTTTTTGGTACAAAATTAGTATAGGAGTAGGGTTCAAAGGAAGGATAAAATGGCCATCTAATTTTTTATGGATATTTTAGCTTTAGGACCTTCCTACTTTTAGTATAATATGATATGATGATTTACACTTCTTCCAGGTTGTACTTTTAGTTGTTACATATTCATTATGGCAAATTGTTTTGCTTTAAACCAGCTCTAACTACCCTAGCCTTTCCCAATTGCAAAACGAGGAAACATAAGATAAAGGCGATAGCCATGATAGGTGTTACTTAGACTCATGCATTAGCTTACAAAGAAGACCTTCACTTCCTTCGACCAAAAATTTTCCCTCAAACAAAAAGATTATCATGAAGAAGGTTAACTCCCTCAAAAAGATTTTTTTCTTCTCTCTTTTACTCGCCGAGCAAAATGAAAGCTTTACCTTTTTTCTGTTGGTTTGGATGGGGGGTAGGCATTATTTGAGGACCTCATACACCCCAGTCCTTCCCACTTTCTTAACACTAGCAGTATGTGGCAAAATATTTTTCAATCCTCAATTCTGTTAAATTGCATAAACTTTAATCTTTGGACAAGCATCTCCCCTTAATCCAAATATTGTGCCACTAATCTCCAAATATGTCTAGTTGTCAAGGAAATTTGAACCAAAATACAAGATGAAAATTATTTTTTATTTCCTAAATGATTGTACAGGTGACTAATTCAGACTTCCTTAAATTCCAGCTCCAACAATTGCATGGCGGCTAAATAATTCGACATTCATCACTGCTTCCCTAAATTCTAGACCCTACAATTGCATGGTTATCCAAAACATCACAACCATGACATTTCCTATACACACTGCCAGAACCCTTCAAACGAGGTTGTACCCAATTCAATTCATGTCAAAAGCTATCCGGGACAACAAGGAGAACAAACTGGAGCAACCGCAGAGCATGAAAAGAATAAACTAAATAGAATCAACTATTCAACGAAAAACCAAATCGGAAGAAAAACTTAAATGGGGCATGAGCTTACTCTCTGGCCAGTCTGCAAGGGTAGGATCTTCCCAAGTCTGCCCTGCTGCCTTTCGAGGCACAGCTTTCTTTTTGGCCTCAGCTTTTTGCTCAATCTCACTGTTTGCAAGCGCAGCTTTCACATTCTCAATTGCTTCGGGCGTGATAGTTTGTGCAACTCTTTGAAATAATTGCTGCGCCTATACATCCACAACAATTAGGCACGTTAGTAACATTATCAAATATCAAATAAATCTTCTTTTTTGAGAGAATAAATTCCAAGCTTAAAACAACATCGATAAAGATGCAGAGAGGCTCTACCTCAAATACGTTTAAGAAGATTCTTTTCCATTTGCTTGTTAGTGGGAAGCAGGAACTAAGAAACATGCAATTTTTTAAGGATTTAAAAGTTATAAACAGTGACTATGTAAATAATTTTTACACTATCAATCTAATTTAACCTACTATCAGTGGCAGAGACAATTCAAATAAAAAGAAGTAAACACACAACGAAGCCAAAGTGATTAATCATATACATTGGATCGGCTATATCACTCCTCACTTTTCATTTAATCTCCGCTCATGTGATGGTCATACCACATAAACAATAATGAACTCAACATATAGTATATGTACATTAAAAAGTTGATACATCTATACGGTGTACTTTTTCAGTGGAGGGATGTCAATTGACTCCTCTTGGACAAGGGTAGCTTCGCCCGTGCCTCACAGGTTACTTACCATTTATTTTAGGTTAACAACCCATACTTAAAAAAGTCACATACAGTTACACTATCATTCTATAGAACTTAAACTCTGTGTAAACATATCATAACATGCATATTTAGGCATGCATGCATCATCTATTGTTTATTCATGTGAACACATATGATCACATTTAAGGTTTTTACATACGAGCCACTAATAAATAAAATATTCCTCAGAATTTAGCTATGTTTTTTTCCCCTCCCTATCAAAATCCAAGTCAGTTCATCAAAAGCAAATTCCACAGACGAAATGTACAAATTGAAAATGAGGTCAATATTTATGAGGAAAAAAATCTGAAAACAAAAGCTCCAACTCGTCGGAATGCTTACTTGTTGATATTGAGGTAAAGTGTAAACGCCGGGAACAGACGCCGGAGCAGAATAGACAGGAGGAGCAGGGCCAATGTAGGGCTGAGATGGTTGTTGTTGGAGATGAAACGGCGTCGGAAAGTATGTGCCGTTTAAGTAATTGTATTGCGAAGAATAAGCGGCTGCTGCCGGCGTTGATGTCACCGTCGACATAGCAATGACCGGCGGACGTAGTTAACACAGAGAGGAGATTTTCCGATCGGTAAATTAAGGTCTGTTTGGGCAATTTTTCAAATGATTATTCTGGTTAACAATCAGCAATTATAAATAAACAGATGATTCGCGGATAGTCAGGAGAGTTCCAGAAATATACTTCTGTCCACGAGAAATCTAGAAATGAAAAGAGGAGAGAGAACTGTACAAAGTAGAAACACGTGGTAGGTGTTTGAGGGAAAATAAATAAATAAATAAATAATATGAATGTGGGTGTACATGGGTCTGAGTTGTTTTTAAATCTACTACTAGTCTTATGTTTTTAAATTTCGGATTTTTTAATTACCATATCAAATTAATAGTGCCCAGTTTTTAAATTTACTAGTATTATAATACGTACTTTGCGTGTGTATAATATTTCAATAATTTTTAAAATAAATAATACATTAAATATCATATTTTAGTTATAAAATAAAAGTTGATATTACTCAAACAGGATTAACAAATTGATAAAACATAATAATTTTTTTCAAGAGTAAAATTGTAGAATATCATTATTATTATTATTAATTTTCACCAATAACTTTTTTTTCCTCAATATTAGAGAGGAAGCCATCGTATGTTGGGGTGTTCGTCGGTTGGTACGGTACGATATTTAGATATTTCGGTTCGGTATTTTCGATATTGGGTTTCTTTTTAGATATTCGGTTTGGTATTTTCGGTATTGAGTTTCTTAAAATGCAATACCAATACCGTACTTAATTAAATTCGGTATGGTTCGGTTTTTCTCCTTTCAGTTTCGATTTATTCGATTTGGTAAATTCGGTTTATTGGGTTTGAATACTAACTAGTGCATATAACCATATACTGTAATATTCTAAATCAAAATATTCAAAACTACAAAACTAAATATTTGTTGAGAAAAGTTTTGTCCAATACTAGCAAATATCAACTTAGAGAGAGAAAATTGTACATAAAAAAATAAATTTGATCATTAGAATGTCTTGTTACTTGCATAGAGTTAATTGATGAACTTAGAGAACAAAGAAAAATAAAATTTAGATTTTTATATTTATGTTATAATTAATAATATGTGTATTGTATAATATAATATATATTTCAATACGGTATGGTATTTCAGTATTTCATTTTAAAATACCAAATACCATATCTAATACTAATATTTTTTAAAACTTAAATCAAATATCATACCGAGTACCAAAATATCGGTTTGGGTACGGTAATTCGGTAATTACCAAATTATGCACAACCCTAATCATAGGCAGTTAGAATGTTCTAAGAGATAATTTGTGTGATATTTTTCTGTTATGCAAATAAGGAAAGAAGACCTTCATTTTATACAGAGTGCTTCTTAGCTGGACACTTAATAGTCGCGTGTTCTTTCACTGTATTCTAACCTTTTTTTTTGGTCGAAAAGATATGGTTATATAATAAATAATCAAACAAGTACAATATAACTGTTACGTAGATGCATAAGAGGCATCATTTGTACAGAACTAGAGTTTGTTACCAGGTCTCCCTTATAGGAGCCATTACTAATACTAGAGTTAGAAGTTGTTAAAACATTACTATTAGTAGTTGGTAGAGTCATAGATAAAGAGCTACTATTATACAAAATATTTAAACCAGAGAGAGATTGTGTTAAAGTCCTAAAGTCATTCTTAAACAGCCTTCTTTGGAGTGTGCCCTTGTGATCTTGTTAGTAAGAAAGCATAGCAAAAGCTGGTGGTCTCCCCAAAAGTAGGCATTGCTCCTGTGCATGCATGGCTCCATATCTAGCTAAACTATCTCCAACACAATTCTGCTCTCTGTAGATGTTTTGTAGAGGTGGATTATCCAGCTGTCGAAGCAATAACCTACAATCATTAATAAGATTAGTGTAATGCATTGTAAGTGATTTAAACATACCGATTATTGCATGTGCATCCGTCTTAATGATGATTGGTTTGAGATATTTCTGTACAATAATTTTCAGTCCTATGAGGAGTGCAAGAAGCTCTGTTTGAACATTGGTTCTTTCTTTCACGGTTCCTGCAAATCCTATAATCCGGTTGCCTTGGTGATTTCGGAAGACACCACCAATACCATAATTGCTTCGATTAGGAGAGCAAGATCCATCGATGTTAAGTTTATAAGTGGTTGGTTTGGTGGATGCCATTTTATATAGAGAGGTGTCATGGAATAATTTTTTACAGAAGGATTTGTTAAGAAATAATATTCAGCAGTCATTTTTAAAATAAAAGGTATATTTAGAGTTATTTTTTGATGATCTAATGTGTGTTTATTTCTTATAATCCAAAGCTTCCATAAAGCAAATAGAATTAGTGATGTATATAGAATTTTGTAAGGTGGTGATACTAGAGGGGTGTGTATAAGTTGGTACAACCAACTTATACTATCATTTTGTGATGCAGGAAAAGTAATAGTTGTAATTGGGACTCTAAGGACACTCCAAAGCTATAGTGCATTAGGACATTCTTGAAATAGGTGGATTATTATTTCAGGGGGCATATTACACTGTGGACATGTAGCTGAATTGATGATACCTAATCGTGTGAGATACACAGCCATTGGGAGTCTCTCATGACAAATTAGCCATAAGAAAAATGAAATATTTGGAGGAATGTAAAGTTTTCAAATCCACTTGTAGGAGTTTGTTGTGTGTGTGCTAGTAGGATTAGTGGTATTTATTAAGTAATTGTACATAGATTTAACAGAGAATATACCATTTTCTGTTAGGGCCCAATATATTTTGTCACAAGTTATGAGTGCAATTGGCATATAAATATTATTGATTGAGGATCATAGATGTGTCGGTAAAGTGAAAGGTAAGATGTCTAAATGCCACATATGATTGTAATAATAATTAGAAACTATTTTTTTTCTTCATGTTGAGGCAGAGGTCCATTAATATAGTTACGAATTATAAAATTATCGTTCCAAAACTTGACATGTTGTCCCGTCATAAGATTCCATTTATATCCTAAGCAACAGTAGGACCATCCTTTCATAATATTATGCCAAGTAGATGAAACTTGAGTTTTTATCAAATATTGCGGGCGTAAATAATTATGTAATAGCACTTGTGCCGACAGCTGGTGTGGATTTTTAAACAATCTCCATGCAAGACTTGCATGTAATGCTTGGTTTTTTGTACTTAGGTTTTGTATTCCTAAGCCCCCTTGATCTATAGGTTTTATGATTGTAGACCACTTAATGAGATAAATCTGTGTTGTTTTGCCCCAAAAAAAATTACGTTGATATCGATTTAGGTAGCTTAGTATATAAGCAAGGATTTTAATATATTGCATCAAATAATTAGGAAGGTGGTTTAAAGTTGATTTAATTAAAGTAAGCCTTCCTGTCTTTGATTAAAAAAAATCATTTTCCAACTTGCTAATTTATTTTTGAAATTGTCTATTAGAAATTGATAGTCCCTTTTTGAAGGTTGATTAATAAAAATAGGGAATCCTAAGTATTTTCCAAAACTTTTTCCTTCCTTCATGTGAAATAATTTTAGAATAGTGTGCCTCGTATGTGGTTTACAATTCTTAGAAAAATAAATTTTTGATTTCTCAAAATTTATAGTTTGGCCAGATTGATGTGTAAACTGCGTGATAGTGTTAACAATTGATTGACAAGTAGTATCCGTAATTTTTTTATGTGAGAATAATATCATCAGCAAAGAATAAATGAGATAGTTGTGGTCCTTTTTTTGATAGTGATATTGGTATCCATGCCTGATAATCAACAGCTGTATTTATTTTTCTTGATAACATTTTTAGGCATAGAATAAACAGATAAGGTGATAAAGGGTCACCCTGTCTAATGCCTCTTGTTGGGGTAAAACATTCAATTGGGCTACCATTAATTAAAATTGAAGTGGAAGTAGTAGTAATACAGGACATAATTAATTTAGTAATATTTTTAGGGAAATTTAAGGTTAATAACGTATTATAAATGAAAGACCATTCTAATTTATCAAATGCTTTTTCAAGATCCAGCTTGAGAAGCATACTTAAATTATTACCCTTTATTTTATGAAATTTGGTAATAATCTTGTCCCGAGGCCCGATTTGCGTGCGCAGTCCGGGCACATACCCGGAAAGCTTAAATGAGAAAATCTGTGAAAAATGATAAATTTTGACTACAAAATGAACCAATTTGACTTCGGTGAATGCTTTGGGTAAACGGACCCGGACTCGTGATGTGACAGTCCAAGAGGGTCCGTATGAACATATGGGACTTGGGCGTATGCCCAGAATCGAATTCCGAGGTCCCAAGCCCGAGAAATAAATTTTTAAAGAAAATTATTTTCTAAAATTGTTTAAAAGATTTGGAAATGAATTTTGATCAAAACATGTTTGTATCGGGCCCGTATTTTGATTTCGATGCCCAGTACTGGTCTTATATTGTCACGACCCCAGTTCGCCCCCATGAACATGTCGTGATGGCACCTAGTCCCTACGACTACATAATCCTAACATTTGCGGAAATAATATAACTGCGGAAACAATTAATTAAACTAAACAAAAATAGAAGGAAACTGTATATAAGTGCCACTTGGCATATACAACTCAAACGCGGAAGTCTACAATATCACTCCAAAATTCAGAAACTCACGAGAAATACATGCTAATAGAAATATAATACACTGCTCTAAACTCCAGAAAGGTCTACTCAAAGTACGAAAGAAGTCTAAACGCTATAAGATAGAGTAAGAAGGAGACTCTTCGGTCTGCGGACGCTGCAGATGTACCTCGAAGTCTTCGTAGCTCTCCCTGCCTCGAGGATAGTGTGCCTGACTAAGGGTACCTGGATCTGCACATGAAAAACATGCGCAGGAAGGGCATAAGTACACTACAACGGTACTCAGTAAGTGCCAAGCCTAACCTCGGTTGGGTAGTGACGAGGAAGGTCAGGGCCCTACTGGATAAAATATAATATTAAACCTTGTAACGACATAAAAATAAACAGAAATAACTAATAAAACTATGAAGTAAGACAAGTTATACGAAGCAACAATAATCACGCAGAGAATAAGGTAAACATAGAGTGAAACATCTCAATATCAGTACCAATAACGAGGATCTCCCAGGATACCGTCCTGTAGTCCATTTCATTAGCTGTCCGAGGAGCTCCCGGGATACCGTCCCGTAATTCATCATATGAGAATATCCAAAGTATCTCCCGGGATACCGTCCCGTAGTCCAACTATCAATGTGCAAGGGGAGATCTATCGGGAATCTAACCCGCAGTCCCAAAGTAAATGTGCAGGGGGATCTATCGGGAATCGAACCCGCAGTCCCAAAGTAAATGTGCAGGGGGATCTATCGGGAATCGAACCCGCAGTCCCAAAGTAAACAAACAATGGGGGAGCTAACGGAATCCCACATCCATAGTCCTAATGTAACTGCACAATCACAGCCAGAAGATATTCGGAAATGAGGTACAAAAGTACAAGCAACAGGTAGTACTAGCCTAACATGCTTCACATAGTACAGTTAAGGCAACTTAAACAAATAGGCAATTTAAGTCAACCAAACATGCTTTTCTAATCTAACACAAGTTATAATTGCAAGTTGAATAAAGCAAATTCGAAAGAAACTCAGTCTCAATATCTTAAGTAAAACCCGGGTTTTCAACAATTATCTAAAGTACGCACTCGTCACCTCACGTACAAGGTATTCAATTACCAAAAATCATATCCTAAGGGGAAAGATCTCTCACACAAGGTTAGACAAGCCACTTACCTCAAACCGGCTCCAAATTCAACTTGAAACCATACTTTTGCCACCAGTATCCGAATCCAAATGGCCCAAATCTATTCATTTCAATTACATATCGTAAATAATATCTCAAGCAACTAATTCTACTATTTAATTTACAGCTAAGACGCAAACTTAGGTAAAATGACCAAAATAACCCTCGGGCTAACATGGTCAAAACCCGAGGTTCGAACCAAAATCCGATTACCCATTCCCCCACGAACCTAAATATATGATTTGTTTTGAAGTCGGACCTCAAATTGAGGTCCAAATCCCCAATTTTAGAAAAACCTAGATTCTACCCCAAACCCCCAATTTCACCTATGAAATTCATTGATTTTAAGTGGAAACATGTTAAATGATATAAATGATTGAAGGAATTAAGTAAAAATCGACTTACAAATGATTTGGAAGAAGTTTTGTCCTTGAAAAATCGCCTATGGGGTTTGGATCTTGAAAGAATGGTGAAAAATGGTAAAAAAAATGACTAAGTATGAAATTGCTGGGTCTCTGATATCGCATTTGCGAACTGGGGTTCGCAAACCAAGTTGGGAATTGTGAAATACTTGTTCGCATTTGAGAACTCTGAGGGAAAATAGGAGGTCCGCATTTGTGAACCATAAGGTCGCATTTACGAAACCTCAGACGTCGCATTTGCAAGGTCCAGTATCGCATTTGCGATAGTTCCAGGCCTGGCCAATTCTCGCATTTGCGAGCTGACCCTTCACAATTGCGAGCTAGGCTTCACAATTGCGAAGCCTGCAGGTCAGTTATGGCTCCAATTTTCCCAAGGTTAAAAAAAGTACTACGACACCTATCCAAAACTCACCCGAGCCCTCGGGTCTCCAAACCAAACATGCACACAACCTTAAAAACATCCTACGGACTTACTCGCGCGATCAAATCGCCAAATTAACATCATAAACATCGAATCAAGTCTCAAAACTCATGATTTCTTCCAATTTCTTCATAAAATATCAAATTTCCATTTTAAGTCCAAAACACGTCAAACGCCGTCCGTTTTCAACCAAACTTTCCAGAAAGCGCTTAAATCATATATAAGACTTGTACCGGGAGTCGGAACCAAAATACGGGCCCGATACCATAGTCTTTTAATCAACTTTCATTTCCAATTTCCTTAATTATTTTCAGAAAATAATTTCACACAAAAATTCATTTCTCGGACTTGGGACCTCGGAATTCGATTCCGGGCATACGCCCAAGTCCCATATTTTCATACGGATCCTCCGGGACCGTCAAATTACGGGTCCTGGTCCGTTTACCCAAAAAGTTGATCGGAGTCAAATTTATTCAACTTAATATCAAAAATTAGTATTTTTCTCACAGATTCATATCCAAGCCTTCCGGCTACGCATCTGGACTGTGTACGCAAAACAAGGTAACCCCAGATGAGGTTTTTAAGGCCTCAAAAGTACAGAATGGATAAGAAAAAAAGTAATGACCCCTTTGGGTCGTCACATATATGTGGCAATTCTGTGAAGTTTGGTAAGAAATGGAATTAGTTTGAAGTGATTCGGACCTTAAATGCAAAATTTGATGTTTTAAGAAGTTTGAAATAATTCATTGATTTTGAGGTTAAATTCGATGTTAATGATATTATTTTGGCTATTTGATCGCACAGGTAAGTTCGTATGATGTTTTTGAGTTAGTACGTATGTTTGGTTTAGAGCCTCGAGAGCTCGGGTGAGTTTCTGATGTGTTTCGGAAGGTTCTAAACTCTTAAACAGTTGTAGGTTTTCAGTTGTTGGTATTCTGGTATTTTCTTCTTCGCGTTCGCAGGAGGACCCTCGCGAACGCGGTGAGTTAATTATGCTGAAGGAAAATTCCTTCTACGCGAACGCGAGACCCAGGTCACGAACACGAAGCTTTGGGGGTTCTCCCCTTCGCGAACGCGGGCTTGGTATCGCGAATGCGAAGGCTTGTGGCCTGGTCAAGGGGAAGGGAAAATTATATGTCACAACTCGAATTTCCCATCCTGGGGAGTCGTGATGGTGCCTACTAATAGGAGCTAGGCAAGCCAAGTTAATTAACTTCTTTTAGCAATTATCGATCATTTAATAACAATAATGCATAATATGATAAAGCGGAAGTCTCAATATATAATTAACTGGAAGAAATGCGGAAGTTTAACAAAATCCTCTACCCAAGAACTGGAGTCACAAACTCACGAACGTCTAGAGAATGCTAAATATAATGTCTGAATAAAAACACAATTCTGTTTGTTCTGGTACAAAGGATAACAAACTAAAGTAGAGATAGAAGAGACTCCGGGCCATGCGGACGCCAAAAGGCTACCTCGGGATCTCTGGACTGAATTCAGCTCCCAAAACTCCTACTGCTGTGCAAAAGCTGCTCCGGCTCCGAAATTTATGCAAAAAGATGCACAGAGTGTAGCATCAGCACAACCGACCCCATGTGCTGGTAAGTGCCTGGCCCAACCCCGGTGAAGTAGTGACGAGGCTAGACCGGACTACCAAACAAACCTGTGCAGTTCAATACATATATTTGCAATAGAAGATAATACATAAATTAACCAGTCAAGAGGGGGGCTGTAACAGTTTAGAATACAAAATCAATAAATAAGGAATGAAATGGTACAACTACAATGTCAACGAGAGTAGGAAAACAACAGTTGCACGGCACCATCCTTCGTGCTTTTACTCTCATTCTTACCAAAACAAACATATAAAGTGCACGACATCAACCTTCGTGCTTTCCCCCACATAAACACTCATATCATCACACGGGATGACCCTTCGTGCATTAGTAATCAAAACATGACACGAAATGTTCCTTCGTGCATTAATAATCAAAACATGGCACGGAATATTCCTTCGTGCATTAATAATCAAAACATGGCACGAAATGTTCCTTCGTGCATTAATAATCAAAACATGGCACGGAATGTTCCTTCATGCATTAGTAATCAAAACATGGCACAGAATGTTCCTTCGTGCATTAACATATCCTCAATACAAATCGTGCACGGCATCAGCCTTCGTGCTTTATCACTCTTCCTCACCCAAGCAACAATCACAATCAATGGGGCGAGGTGATAGACAAATAGTAATAGAAGTCCCGTCAAGGGAAACACAAGTAAACAGTCAAATCCCGGCAAAGGAACAACGACAATAACTTTCACATCCCGGCAAAGGAGATAATCACTATACGAATACAGTCCGGCAAGGGAATAATCACATTTCTTTCTCTTTTTTTCATTTCTTACTCAATAATTACTTTATCATTCGATCCAATGCTCCAAAGAGTTCACAAATCATAATTCTTTCTCATACTCGTCACATTATATAGAAATCATCAATTACACAAGGAAGAGTCACAAAAAATAGGAATAAACACAATATGCGGACTCACGGTAATGCTAGACACCGGTGTATATATACTCGTCACCATGCCTATACATCGTACTCGACAATTAGCAAACAATACTCTAATCTTATTCCCTCAAGCCAAAGTTAGATCAAACACTTACCTCAACTCCCACGGCTAAATCAATCCACAACGACCGCTTTCCCTCTAGAATTCAGCTCCAACTCAATCAAATCTATGAAATAACGACTTTATAATATCAATAATAGCTAAACAAATCAAACCCAATGCCTAAATATAGATTTCTAAGCTTTCTTCCCAAAATTCCAAAATCACCCTCAGGCCCGCTTGGTCGAAAGACGAGGTTCAAACCAATTCCATATCACCCATTCCCCCACGAGCCCGAACATACAATTTGTTTTCAAATCCGACCCCAGAACGAGGTCTAAATCGAAGAAAATTGAAAAGCCCTAACTCTACCTATTTCCCCCAATTTCAACCTAGATTACATGATTTGAGCTTAGGAATTTGATAATTAATGATGAAAAATGAAGAAAACAAGTGGGAATTTACTAACCCAAGTGGTCTTGAAGAATGGGGGCTTCAATGGACTCCTAAGTGCTTGAGGAAGGAGAGAGCTCGCGTGTTTTTGAATGAGACCCGTAGCTACTGTTTCTGAAAACTTAAAAAAAATCACTGGGCAAAATTTCCCTTCGCGTTCACGGGAACAGTGTCGCGTTCGCAAAGGGTAACCGGGCAAGGCATCGTGCTCGCGATTGGAATGATGTGAACGCGGAGAAGAAAGCTGGGGGGGGGGGCCCAGGACTTGGTTTATGCGAACACGTGGACACCTTTGCGAACGCGATGAAGGGAGCCTTATGAACTACGTGAACGCGAGGAGGTGATGCAAACGCGATGAAGGATGAAGCTGAAGCTTCCCGAACGCGAGAAGCATAGTGCGAATGCGAAGAAGAAAATCACTGTGCACCTGTTGCAGATTTTCTGCAATCTTCCTAAGTCCAAAACTACCCCGAACACCTCCGAAAATACTCCCGAGACCTCGGGGCTCCTAACCAATCACACACACTAACTCGACAACATCCTATGAACTTAACCGTGCGATCAAATCACCAAAATAACATAAAAAATGAGGAATCAAACCTCAAAATCATCACTTTCTCATCAAACTTCATAAACTTTCAATTTTAGATATTTAGGTCCGAAACACGTTAAATGACGTCCGATTTCAACCAAATTTCACAGAAAGCGCTTAAACCACATATAAGACTTGCATCGAGCGCCGGAACCAAAATACGGGCCCGATACCAACACGTTATAATTCAGTTTCACTTCAAATTTCTTTAAAAATTTCAGAAAATAATTTCTTTTCAAAATTTATTTCTCGGGCTCGGGACCTCGGATTTTGATTCCAGGCATACGCCCGAGTCCCATATATTTCTACGGACCCACCGGGACCGTCAAATCATGAGTCCGGGTCCGTTTATCCAAAATGTTGACCAAAGTCAACTTTAATCATATTAATATCAAAATTCATCAATTTTTACACAGAATTCATATTTAAGCTTTCCGGCTATACGTCCAGACTGCGCACTCAAATCAAGGCGACTAAAAGTGAGGTTTTCAAGGCCTCGGAAGCACAAAAAAGAGAAAAAACAGGTGATGACCCTTTGGGGTATCACATTCTTCACCTCTAAAACAACCGTTCGTCCTCGAATGGACAAAAGAAAGAAGTACCTGAGTGGGGAAAAAGATGAGGATAACGGCTCCGCATATCAGACTCGAACTCCCAGGTCGATGCCTCAGGAGGCTGACCTCTCCACTGGACACGCACTGAAGGAAAACTCTTCGACCTGAATTGTCAAACCTGCCGGCCTAGAATAGCTACCGGCTCCTCCTCATAAGACAGATCCTTGTCCAACTGGATAGTGCTGAAGTCTAACACGTGGGCTGGATCGCCGTGATACCTCCGAAGCATGGACACATGAAAACACTGGATGTACGGCTGACAAGCTAGGCGGCAAGGCAAGTCTATAAGCCACCTCTCCCACACGATCGAGAATCTCAAACGGACCAATGAACGGAGGGCTAAACTTGCCCTTCTTCCCAAATCTCGTCACACCCTTCATAGGCGACACTCGGAGCAATACTCGCTCACCAACCATGAAAGCCACGTCTCGAACCTTGCGATCTGCATAACTTTTCTGCCTGGACTGAGCTGTTCGAAGCCTATCCTGAATGATCTTGACCTTGTACAAGGCCTCCTGAACTAAATCTGTACTCAATAACCGAGCCTCTCCCGGCTCAAACCATCCAACTGGAGACCGACATCACCTACCATACAACGCCCCATATGGAGCCATATAAATGCTGAACTGGTAGATGTTGTTGTAGGCGAACTCTGCTAAAGGCAAAAACTGGTCCCACGAGCCTCCAAAATCAATGACACAGGCTCGGAGCATATACTCTAGAATCTGAATAGTCATCTCGGACTGATCGTCCGTCTGGGGATGAAATGTTGTACTTAACTCAACCTGTGTGCCCAACTCTCGCTGAACCTCTTTCCAGAAGCGCGAGGTAAACTGCGTACCCCGGTCCGAAATAATAGATACCGGCACCATATGAAGGCGAACAATCTCTCTGATGTAGATCTCAACTAACCTCTCGGATGAATAGGTGGCTGCAACAGGAACAAAATGCATTGACTTGGTCAGCCTATCAATAATGACCCAAACTGCGTCAAACTTCTTCCGAGTCATCGGAATCTAGTAACAAAATCCATGGTAATCCTCTCCCACTTCCACTCAGGAAGCTCAATCCTCTGAAACAAACCGCCAGGCATCTTATGCTCATACTTAACCTGCTGACAGTTCAAACATCGAGCCACATATGCAACAATATATTTCTTCATCCTGCACCACCAATAGTGCTGCCTCAGATCCTGATACATCTTCGCGGCGCCCGGGTGAATAGAATACCGAGAACTATGGGCCTCCGCTAAGATCAACTCTCGAATTCCATCGACATTGGGAACATAAACTCACCTCTGCAATCTCAAAACACCATCGCTATCTAAGGTCACTTTCTTGGCACCTCTACGCTTCACCGTGTCTCTTAGGACACTCAAATGGGGATCATCAAACTGCCGATCATGAATACACACCAATAATGAAGAACGAGCAACCTTGCAAGCTAACACCCTGCTAGGCTCAGAAATATCCAACCTCACTAGTCGATTGGCCAAGACCTGAACATCCAAAGTAAGCGGTCTCTGGCTGACCGGAATATAAGCAAGACTACCCATGCTGGAGGACTTCCTACTCAATGTATCGTCCACCATATTGGCTTTCCCCGGGTGATAAAAAATAGTAACATCATAATCTTTCAATAACTCCAACCACCTCCTCTGCCTCAAATTCAACTCCTTTTGCTTGAACAAGTATTGAAGACTCTTGTGATCAATGTACACCTCACACGTCACACCATATAGGTAATTCCTCCAAATCTTCTAAGCATGAACAATGGCTGCCAACTCTAGATCATGAACCGGATAATTCTTCTCGTGGATCTTCAATTGCCTCGAAGCATAGGCAATGATTCTGCCATCCTGCATCAATACTGCACCAAGCCCAATACGGGAAGCATCATAATAGACTATATAAGGCCCTAAACCTGTGGGCAAAACTAATACCGGTGCTGTAGTCAGAGTTGTCTTGAGCTTCTGAAAGCTCGCCTCACACTCATCTGACCATCTGAACTGGGCACCCTTCTGGGTCAATCTGGTCATCGGGGCTGCAATAGATAAAAACCCTCCACGAACCGACGGTAGTAGCCTGCTAACCCCAAGAAACTCCAAATCTCTGTAGCTGATGCTGGTCGAGGCTAGTTCTTGACTGCCTCAATCTTCTTTGGGTCCACCTGAATACCCTCTGCAGATACAACGTGACCCATAAATGCAACCGAAATCAACCAGAACTCACACTTCGAGGACTTAGCATATAACTGACTATCCTTCAGAGTCTGAAGAACCACTCTGAGGTGCTGCTCGTGCTCCTCCTGGCTGTGGGAGTATATCAGAATATCATCAATGAAAACTATCACGAACAAGTCAAAATAAGGCCTGAACACTCGGTTCATCAAATCCATAATGTTGCTGGGGCATTGGTCAACCCAAATGAGGTGACCAAAAACTCATAATGCACATACCGAGTGCGGAATGCTATCTTAGGGACATCGGATGCTCTAATCCTCAATTGGTGGTAGCCAGATCTCAAGTCTATATTTGAAAACACCTTCGTACCCTGAAGCTGGTCGAACAAATCGTCAATCCTCGGTAGTGGATACTTGTTCTTTATCGTCACTTTGTTCAATCGTCGGTAATCAATGCACATCCTCATCGAACCATCCCTTTTTTCACAAATAACACAGGCGCACCCCAAGGCGAAACACTGGGTCTAATGAAACCCTTCTCAAGCAAATCTTGCAACTGATCCTTTAACTCTTTCAACTCTGGCAGGGCCATGTGATATGACGGAATGGAAATGGGCTGAGTGCCCGGAGCCAGATCAATACGAAAGAAAATCAATATGCCTGTCGGGCGGCATACCCGGTAGGTTTGAAGGGAAAACCTTAGGGAACTCCCGAACAATAGGAACATAATCAATAGAAGGAACCTCTGCGCTAGAATCGCGAACATACGCTAGATAAGCTAAACACTCCTTCTCGACCATGCGTCGAGCCTTCACATATGAAATAACTCTGCGGGTGGTATGCTCTGGGGTCCCTCTCCACTCCAAACGGGGCAAATCTGGCAAAGCTAAGGTCACGGTCTTGGCGTGACAATTCAAGATAACATGATACGGGGACAACTAATCCATCCCTAATATGACGTCAAAATCCACCATGTCTAAGAGCAATAAATCAACACGGTCTCAAGACCCTCAAACACTACCACACAGGAATGATGCACTCGGCCAACCACTATAAAATCACCCACCGGTGTAGATACATAAACAGGAATACTCAAAGCATCAGTAGGCATGACCAAGTATGGTACAAAATAGGACGACGCATACGAATACGTGGACCCAGGGTCAAATAGCACTGAAGCATCCCTATCACAGACCAGAATAGTACCTGTAATAACTGCATCTGAAGACTCAGTCTCTGGCCTGGTTGGAAGAGCATAACACCAGGGCTGGGCCCCACATCCCTGAACCACATCTTTGAAACGGTGTGCTGCTGGCTGGCCTCTACCTCTGGCGGTCCGAGCTCCACCTCTATGATCCCTACCTACACCTATATGACCTCTACCCCCGCCTCTAGCTGGTTGGGTAGCCTGTGGATCACTTGGTGCCAGAATCATAGGGCGAGGACCCTGCTGCTGGGAACTACCCGAAGCTCGAGGGAAAAATCTAACAGTATAACTCGGGTCACCACATCCGTATCAAGCCCTCGGCTGCTGAGACTGCTGACCCTGTCGACCTGAATGTCCTTCCCGGAAACTCTAAAGTGGCGGTGCACTGATGGGCGCTGGTGGTGCACTGAAAGACTGCTGATCCGAATAATGCAGCTGAGAACCACTACCGCCTGAAGTACCATGAGATACTTGGAGAGCTGACTAAAAAGGCCTCGGAGGATGGCCTCTACCATAAGAATCTTTACCTCCAAACAAGGTACCACTGAACCTACCTGCATGACAGGGCCTCTTATCTGACCCATGACCACTTCCCCATGCAAGAGCCATCTCAACTATATGGGCCGCATTGGCCGCCTCCTGAAAAGAAATCTCACTCCCGGCTCCCATAGCCATCTGGAGACAAATCGGCTGAATCAATCCATCAATAAACCTCCGCACCCTCTCTCTCTCTCGGTGGGGAGTATAATAGTAGCATGGCGTGCTAGATCAATAAACCGAGTCTCAAACTGAGTGACTGTCACAGAGCCCTGTCGGAGGCGCTCGAACTGCCTGCGAAGAGCCTCTCGCTGAGTAACTGGGAGAAACTTCTCCAAAAACAACTTTGCAAACCGGTCCCAAGTTGGAGATGGTGACCCTGCTGTCCTGTCTAAACAATAGTTCCTCCACCAAGTCTTGGCAGATCCAGATAGACGAAAGGTGGCGAAGTTGACCCTATTGGTCTCCACAATACCCATAGTCCGAAGAACCTCATGGCAGCTATATAAGAAATCCTGGGAGTCCTCTGAAGAAGCACCACTGAATGTGGTGGTGAAGAGCTTGGTGAACCTATCCAGCCTCCACAAAGCATCTGCGGACATAGCCGCTCTATCGTCGGTCTGAATCACATTACCTGGCTGAACTGCGACAACTGGCTGAACCACTGGAACCTGAGCCTGGGGAGCTACCTGCTCCAGAGTACGTGTAGTAGGAGTCTGAACTCCTCCTCCAGCCTGAGAAATTGCTGGTGCTACTGGAAGCAAACTCGCTTGAGAGACGCTCTCCATAAAGCCTACCAACCTGACCAAAGCGTCCTGAAGAATTGGGGTGGCTATGAACCCCTTTGGGACCTGAGCTGGGGCCACCGGAGCTGTTGGGGCTGGAACCTCCTCGTCATAATCAACATGAGGCTCCACCTCTATGGCTGTTGCTCGGGGCTGAGCTTTGCCCCGGCCTCGACCTCTGGCACTGCCTCGCCCTCGCCCTCTGCCCCTCGTAGGAGCTGCTACTAGGGGCTCGGGCTGCTGCACAGTAGAAGAGGAAGAACGTGTTCTCGCCATCTGCGAAAGAACAGAGTAGAAAGACAATCAGTATTAAGAAACAAAATCGCACAAGAAAGAAATAAAGTTAAATTTTCCTAACTCTGTAGCCTCTGGGAGATAAATACAAAAGTCTTCGTACCGATCCCTCAGACGCTACTAAGTTTGTATTTGAGTCATGAGACCTATGTAACCTAGTGCTCTGATACCAACTTGTCACGACCCGGATTTCCCACCCTCGGGAGTCATGATGGCGCGTACTAATAGGAGCTAGGAAAACCAAGTTAATTTACTTCTTTTAGAAATTATCGATTATTTAATAACAACAATGCATAATATGATAAAGCGGAAGTCTCAATATATAATTAACTGGAAGAAATGCGGAAGTTTAACAAAATCCTCTACCCAAGAACTGGAGTCACAAACTCACGAAAGTCTAGAGAATGCTAAATACAATGTCTGAATAAAAACACAATTTTGTTTGTTCTGGTACATAGGATAACAAACTAAAGTAGATATAGAAGAGACTCCGGGCCATGCGGATGCCAGCAAGGCTACCTCGGGATCTCTGGACTAAAGTCAACTCCCAAAATTCCTACTGCTGTGCAAAAGCTACTCCGTATTCGAAATCTGTACAAAAAGATGCATAGAGTGTAGCATCATCACAACCGACCCCATGTGCTGGTAAGTGCCTGGCCTAACCCCGGTAAAGTAGTGACGAGGCTAGACCAGACTACCAAACAAACCTGTGCAGTTCAATACACATATTTGTAATAGAAGAGAATACATAAATTAACCAGTCAAGAGGGAGGGGGAGCATGCTGTAGGGGCTGTAACAGTTTAGAATACAAAATCAATAAATAAGGAATGAAACTGTACAACTACAATGTCAATGAGAGTAGGAAAACAACAGTTACACGACACCATCCTTCATGCTTTTACTCTCATTCTCACCAAAACAATCATATAGAATGCACGACATCAACCTTCGTGCTTTCTTTCACATAAACACTCATATCATTGCACGGGATGAACCTTCATGCATTAGTAATCAAAACATGGCACAGAATGTTCCTTCATGCATTAATAATCAAAATATGGTACGGAATGTTCCTTCGTGCATTAATAATCAAAACATGGCACGGAATATTCCTTCGTGCATTAATAATCAAAACATGGCACGGAATGTTCCTTCGTGCATTAATAATCAAAACATGGCACGGAATGTTCCTTTGTGCATTAGTAATCAAAACATGGTACGGAATGTTCCTTCGTGCATTAACATATCCTCAACACAAATCGTGCACGGCATCAGCCTCGTGCTTTATCACTCTTCCTCACCCAAGAAACAATCACAATCAATGGGGCGAGGGGATAGACAAACAATAATAGAAGTCCCGGTAAGAGAAACACAAGTAAACAGTTAAATGCCGGCAAGGGAACAACGACAATAACTTTCACATCCCGGCAGGGGAGATAATCACTATACGAATACAGCCCGGCAAGGGAATAATCACATTTCTTTCTCTTTCTTTCATTTCTTACTCAATAATTACTTTATTATTCGAGCCAACGCTCCAAAGAGTTCACAAATCATAATTCTTTCTCATACTCTTCACATTATATAGAAATCATCAATTACACAAGGAAAAGTCACAACAAAATAGGAATAAACACAATATGCAGACTCACGGTCATACTAGACACCAGTGTATAGATACTCGTCACCATGCCTATACACCATACTCGACAATTAGCAAACAATACTCTAATCCTATTTTCTCAAGCCAAAGTTATATCAAACACTTACCTCAACTCCCAAGGCTAAATCAATCCACATCGACCGCTTTCCCTCTCGAATTCGGCTCCAACTCAATCAAATCTATAAAATAACGACTTTATAATATAAATAATAACTAAACAAATCAAATCCAATGCCTAAATATAGATTTCTAAGCTTTCTTCCCAAAATTCCAAAATTGCCTCCGGGCCCGCTTGGTCAAAGCACGAGGTTCGAACCAATTTCATATCACCCATTCCCCCACGAGCCCGAACATACAATTTGTTTTCAAATCTGACCCCAGAACGAGGTCTAAATCGAAGAAAATTGAAAAGCCCTAATTCTACCCATTTCCCCCAATTTCAACCTAGATTACATGATTTGAACTTAGGAATTTGATAATTAATGATGGAAAATTTAGAAAACAAGTGGGAATTTACTAACCCAAGTGGTCTTAAAGAATGGGGGCTTCAATGGACTCCTAAGTGCTTGAGGAAGAAGAGAGCTCGCGTGTTTTTGAATGAGACCCGTAGCTACTGTTTCTGAAAACTTTAAAAAAATCACTGGGCAAAATTGCCCTTTGCATTCGCGGGAACAGTGTCGCGTTCGCGAAGAGTAACAGGGCAAGGCATCGCGTTCGCGATTGGAATGATGCGAACGCGGAGAAGAAAGCTGGGGGGGGAGGGGTCTAGGACTTGGTCTATGCGACCGCGTGGACACCTACGTGAACGCGATGAAGGGAGCCTTATGAACTACGCGAACATGAGGAGGTGATCCGAACGGGATGAAGGATGAAGTTGAAGCTTCGCGAATGCGAAGAAGAAAATCATTGTGCACTTGTTGCAGATTTTCTGCAATCTTCCTAAGTCCAAAACTACCCCGAACACCTTCGAAAATACTCCCGAGCCCTCAGGGCTCCTAACCAATCACACACACTAACTCGACAACATCCTATGAACTTAACTTTGCGATCAAATCACCAAAACAACATCAAAAACGAGGAATCAAACCTCAAAATAATCACTTTCTCATCAAACTTCATAAACTTAAATTTTTAGATATTTAGATCCAAAACATGTCAAATGACGTCCAATTTCAACCAAATTTCACAGGAAGTGCTTAAACCACATATAAGACCTGTATCGGGCGTCAAAACCAAAATACAGGACCAATACCAACACGTTATAATTCATTTTCACTTCAAATTTCTTTAAAAATTTTATAAAACAATTTCTTTTAAAAATTCATTTCTCAGGCTCGGAACCTCGGATTTCGATTCCGGGCATACGCCCGAGTCCCATATATTTCTACGGACCCTCCAAGACCATCAAGTCACGAGTCCCGTTCCGTTTATCCAAAATATTGACCAAAGTCAACTTTAATCATATTAATATAAAAATTTATCAATTTTTACACATAATTCATATTTAAGCTTTTCGACTACGCGCCCGGACTGCACACGCAAATTGAGGCAACTAAAAGTGAGGTTTTCAAGGCCTCGAAAGCACAGAAAAGAGATAAAACAGGTGATGACCCTTTGGGTCGTCACATTATGCCTACGCGAACACGACCACTTGGACGCGAACGCGAAGGCTCGATGAGTTACTTCTCTGCGAACGCGAGCCATCTTCCGTGAACGCAAAGATCTATCAGACCTAACTCATCACAAACGCGATGACCAAATCTGCCTAGTGATTTAAAAAATCCAGAAACAGAATGCATTACGGGATTTAACCCATTTTCACAAATTTCTTCTTCTCCGCACCTCTTGGGCGATTTTTGAAGAACTTCTTCTTTTGTGAACGTAATGGACATAATATTAATAACAAAGCATTAAAAAATATTACACGATATTGTTTAGGCCTTGCAAGGCATCTAAGTTACCTAAAGCAGCCAACTTCAAACATACACTAGTACAAATATATTTAACATAAGAAAAGCCCTCCAGATCCTGTTGATACTGTTGTATCGCTGGTTGTGGTGGATTCGTCAAAAGGAAGAGTTTATTTATGCTGGATTGCGTTAGTGCCATTTTTGCCAAGGCATGGGCCACCTGTTTCCTTGCCTGAAGCTATGCCTGAGTACCACCTTGCCCTTCCTCCTTGTTTGTTGCAATAACCACCTGCATTCATAGATTAGTTTAGTGTAAATTAAGTGGTCATTATCTAACATATTGATAGTCTCTGATGCATCTGCCTCAATCTCCACCGACAGTAAATTGTGCTGCATTATAATTTGTAGGCATTCTCTTAATGCTTGGAACTCCACTTGTAATGCTGATAATGTTGGAACCTTCATATGAAAATCTAGTATCCAGCTTCCTGTATCATTTCTAGCTACTCCATCTATACCACCTTGGCAATTATTTCCACTGAAAGCACCATCAATGTTAAATTTGTACCAACTTTTAGGTGGTTTATGCCACTGTATTTGAATTTGTTTCTGTACAGAACAATTGATACCTTTCTTTGTAAGAAGGATATATTCAACCGCATGTTTTATAATAGTGGTCCAGTTGAGGCTAATGTTTGTATTATTATGGTTATTGTTGTTCCTATTTTTCCAAATTAGCTAGATTACAAGAGGGTATATGTCCTCCCATTTAAGGTGTGCATGGTCAAAAGTATGCTTTGCATGTCTTATTTGATCTATCTAGTGGTCTTTTATCGTGGAATTGAGATTTATTCCCAGATCCGCCCAGATATGTTTTATACTGTAGCTTTCCCAAAAAATGTGGTGAATATTTTCATCATAAAGTTTGCAAGTGGGACATTTGGGTTTATGTTAAATCCCTATATGTGCTAGATAGAACCTTGTTGGGATTCTATCATGATAGCATTTTCAGATGAATACTTTTACTTTGTTTGGACATTGAAGCTTCCACAACCATGTGTAAGCTTTGTCACCGGGACTATATTGATCGATAAGCTTATAGCATGAAGAGATAGAGAATAATCCATTTGAGTTGAGACTCCCATATATTATGGTGAGAATTAGTTCTATAAGTATTATAATTCATAATAGTATTTATGTTCCGTGATATGCTAATTGGCAAATCAAAGGATATCTTAGTGGGGTCCTAATTTTTTCCGGATATTATGTTACTGATGGTGAGCTTGTCTTCGTTGAGATTTAGGGGTCCTTGAATAGAGGCTCTTAATTTATTAACATTAGGAATCCAGTTTGATTCCCATATATTTAGTTTAGTGTTGGTTATGTCCCATCTAGTTCCTTTGTTGCAATAGTACCAACCCTTCAATAAACTTTTCCAAATAAAAGAGTAATGGTTTTTATTTCTAGTCTTGGCATAATTGCTTATTAAAACATGTGTCCATATGGAGGTAGTATATATTAGTCTCCAAGCTAGACTGATAAGCAAGGTTAAGTTTTTGCTTCCAGCTTTCCTAATTCCTAATCCCCCTATTTTTCTATCCTTCATAATTGTGTCCCAATTCAGGAGGTGGAGCTTTTTTTTGTCAGGAGTAGAATTCCATAAAAAATTTCTTTGTATCTTATCAATTTCCTTGATTGTTTTTGTAGGGATATGGGAATATTTCATGATATGATTTGGAATATTATTAAGAGTGGAGGTGACTAAGGTGCATCTGACAGCCATATTTAGCCATCTGGCTTTCCAGCTTTCCAACTTTGTTCTCATTTTATCAATCACAAATTGATAGTCTTTGTGATTTGGATTTCTGTTAATTATTGGAAAACCTAAATAGATATCAAATTTATCACTTAGCTTAATGTTGAGGATGGAGAGCAATTCCTTCCTAGTTGCTTTTGAGCAAAATGTAGATACAATTAATTTAGATTTTATTTTATTAATAGATTGACCTGAAAGGAGGCAGAAGTTATCGAGTCTTTGGATCATTGTGAGAGCTGTTTTAGTATTAGCTTTACTTATGAGGGTTATGTCATCAGCAAAAAAGAGGTGTGATAAGGTAGGACTTTTAGGGTTAATTTTTAAGGCATCCAACTTCCTTATATCAATTTTGTGATTAATCATAATTGAAAGCATCTCCATACACAAAATAAAGATGTATGAGGACATTGGATCACCTTGTCTAATCTCTCTTGTTGGGGTAAAGGGATCCGATTTGGTACCATTCACTAGGACTGGGTAACTAGGAGTGGTTATGCAAGACATAATTAGGTTTGTGATTTTGGAGGGAATTTGAAATAATTTAAAGTTCTATGTATAAAGGACCACTCAAGTTTATCAAAAGCCTTTTCAAGTTCTATTTTAAGGATCATGTTGCCTTCTTTTGCTTTTGATTTCCTAATGTAATTAACTACTTCCTGAATAATTAAAGCATTATCACACGCACGTCTTCCCTTAATAAAACTAGCTTCATGCAGACCAATTAGATTATTGAGAAAAGGTCTTAATCTATGGGCAATTATTTTGGTAATAATTTTATAGATGGTGTTACATAAGCTAATAGGCCTAAATTTTTTTAAGTTATTGGCATTTTCAAACTTTGGAATTAGGCACAAGTAAGTGATATTGATGTGGAAATCTTTGAATACCTTGTGACAAAAGGCATTGACACTATCTTTTATGGTATTCAAATATTTTTGATAGAAAAAGGGGTGTAGGCCATCTGGCCTGGGTGATTTATAGGGTTTCAAAGAGAACAATGCCTTCCTAATTTCTTGATTATTAAGGGGTAGGTCTAAACTTGACAGAATATTATTAGTGGTTATATGAGACTCCTTTTTGTTTGTGTGCTAATTTGAATGGGAATGAGAGGTGGTAAAGAGGTCCTTGAAGTAGTTTATAGTATGAGTCATTATACTTTGGTGATCATTAATCCAATTTCCTATGTCATCCTTGACGAGAACTATTCTATTGATTCTTCTTCTATTTGTAGCACTTATGTGGAATAATTTGGTATTAGCATCACCATCGTTTAGCCATATTACCCTGGATCTTAACTTCCAGTAGTCTTCTTCTAATTTGAGTATGTCATTATATTGTTGTGTAAGGGTGTCCTCTAATTTTTGGAGAAAAAGGCTAGTATGATAATTAGGGCTTCTTTGTAACCCTCATAGTCTAGCCAGAATTTTACTTTTTCTTTTATGAATACTATTTACTCCAGTGTCTTATATCTTCTTCAAAAGAAGTAGTAGCATTTTGAAGGTCTTTGTTAGTCCAATTTATTTTCCACAAGATTAATAAAATCTGGATGGCAACACCACATTGTTTCAAGTCTAAAAGGTTTTTTTCATGTAGTTTTTATTAAAATTATTTAGGGAGACTAGAATAAGGTTATGGTCCGAGTATGTCTTGGGCAGGTGGATTATAGAGGCTTGGGGGTATTGATCAAGCCATTCCACATTAGAGAACACCTTGTCTAGCCTTTTCATTATTAGTCCCTTATTTATTTTTCTATGGTTTGACAAAGTAACTTTTGGCCCTTTAAAACCTATGTCAAGAAGTTTACAATGATTAAGGCTATCAATTATTTTCTTAGCCCTATTTTGATTTACTACTTTGCCACAAAGTTTTTCATCGGATCTGGTAACGTCATTAAAATTACCCCACATTAACCACACCCCTTTATAATTTTCAGAAATAATTTCTAAGTTTTTCCAAAGAATGTCTCTATTATTTTTATTTGTACTGGCATAAATAGAGCTAAATAACCAAGATTTATGGTTAGGTTGTACCTCTATCATGGCATTGATCTCCTGATTCCTTCTTGTGAAGTTGTTCACTACAACCCTATTGTGATTCCAAAGGATCACCACTCCACCAGCCTGACCTTCTGCTGATACTTCTATCATTTCAGTGAAGTTGAACTCCTCAAGAATGGAAATGTGAGTGGCCATCCTGGTTTCTAGTAGAACAATCAAGCTAGGCTTATGAGTATCCATGAGTTCCCTAAGATTCCTTCTAAAGTTTGGGTCGTTAGCACCTCGCATGTTCCAGATAATGAAATTAATTGGCTGATTCATTAGTGGGGGAGTTAAGATGTTGTGGCAGTTGTCCCTCATTGCCATTGCAATATTTCTCTTGTGTGATGGAACTAGGACCACCACATTTTTTCCTACTGTTGGATCGTGTGGTGGTCTTATATCGATTGAGCATTTGAACAGGGTTATTGGACAACTGCAGATGCATTTCTTGTCGAGCCTTTATTTGAATATGGGAATTTTTACCTCGTTTAGGCTTGAGAATGCCACCCTGGTTCCTCCTGGTGATAGATGTGCTCTTCCTCCTCCCCCGGACCTTGTTCTTGCTCTTGCATGTTCTCCTGAGGTTGTGGTTGAACTGGTTCTTCTGCTTGAGCGGGTGGATCTTGTTGTTGTATAGTTGAAGGAGGGGGTTGTTGCACATCCTAGCGAGTGAAGATAAAATTCACCATTGACATCTCTTCCGGAGAAAAGAAGGGGAGATTTAGGGGAATATATGGTGGCATTAGGGTATGTGGGTTCCCCGAAATATTCCACATATTTTGAATGTTGGTCACAAGGTTTTGGTTCATTGATGGAACCACTGGCTGCAAAATGTTGTTCATCCACAGCTGGTTGATATAATTGTTCATTGCCAGATGCATACCTTCTGAGATTAGTTGAGCCAAATAGTTCGTGTTCATGATTATGAGAACTGAATCTTGGCCATTGATTTGTAGGTTGAACGATATTGCATGGCCCATGAGACCTAGCTCTATCCAAGATTGGGGTTAGTGATTTGGAGGTTGTGCATAGATCACTGGAGAGGTTGGAATTTATTGTGGAGGGGGGGGGGGGG
>MU753611.1:18644-29170 GCA_026770625.1 Nicotiana glauca
GTCCGAGTCTGATATGCGGAGCCGTTACCCTCATTTATTTCCTGACTCAGGTACTTCTTTCTTTTGTCCGTTCGAGGACGAACGATTGTTTTAGAGGTGGAGAATGTGATGACCCAAAGGGGTCATCACCATATTTCTCCCTTTTCCGTGTTTCTAAGGCCTTGGAAACCTCGCTTTTGGTTACCTCGCTTTACGTGCACAGTCCGGGCATAAAGCCGGAAAGCTTTTATGTTAAAATATGTGAATTATGTGAAAATTTTGAAGATTTTTGATATTAATACTGATATAGTTGACTTTGGTCATCATTTTGGGTAAACGGACCCGGACCGGTGATGTGACGGTCCCGGGAGGTCCGTAGAAAAACATGAGACTCAGGCAAGTGCCCGGAGTCGAAATCCGAGGTCCAGAACCCTAGGAAAAGAATTTTTTTGTTAAATTGTTTTTTGAAATTATTAAGGTAAAATGGAAATGAAAATGAGTAAGAAAATATAGGTATCGGGCTCGTATTTTGGTTTCGACGCCCGGTACAGGGCTTAAATATGCATTAAGCGCTTTCTGTGAAATTTGGTCGAAATCGGACGTCGTTTGACGTGTTTCAGACCCAAATAGCTAAAGTTGGAAGTTTATGAACTTTGAAATGAAATCATGAGTTTTGGAGTTTGATTCTTTGATTGTGATTTTATTTTGGCGATTTGATCGCTCAACTAAGTTCGTAGGATGTTATTGAGTTAGTGTGCGTGTTTGGTTGGGAGCCCCGAGGGCTCGGGAGTGATTCGAAGGAGGTATCGGGGTGTTTTGGGCTTAGAGAAGTTGGCAGATTTTCTGCAATTTTTGCACAAAAATTTTGTTCAACGCGATCGCGGCCTCATCCACGCGATCGCACTGCTTTGGCCATTTCTTCTACGCGATCGTATCACCCGTCACGCGATCACGTACCTTCCAGCTCCTCTTCTCTGCGTTCGCGTACATGCCCACGCGGTCGCATAGGCCAAATAGACCCCCCTGTTAATTCCCTCTATGCGATCGCACCAACCTTCACGCGATCGCGTAGCTTCCAGCCTTTCCTCTTCGCGATCGCAGTCCCTTTCATGTGATCACGTAGGGCAATTTCGCCCAGTGGTTTTAAAAGTTTAAAAACAGAAACAGAACTCGGGATTTAGCCATTTCTTCACACGAGCTCCTCCCTTAAACACTCCATAGGCGATTTTCTAGCTTCTCTTCCTCCATAACTCTTTGGGTAAGTATTCTTANTTTGTGTGATTCAACCTTAATTTGGGGTCGAATCTTGAAACAAATTGTATATTTGAACTCATGGGGTTATGGGTGATTGGATTTTGGTCCGAGCCTCGAGTTTGGACCATGTGGGCCCGGTGTCGGATTTTGGTATTTTTGGAAGAATGATAGGAAATTCATTTTTAGGCTATGGGATTATGTTGTTGAGCCTCAATTGATATTATTGAATTAATTGTGCCTAGATATCATTGTTTCGGAGTTGGATTCTAGAGGAAAGGCGGTGTTAGAGACTTGATTGCTATCTTCAGACCGAGGTAAGTGTTTGATCTAACTTTGGCTCGAGGGAATAGGATTAGAGTATCATAAATTGCTGTTTGCTAAATGATCGAGTGCGGTGTATAGGCATGGTGACGAGTATCTATGCACCAGAGTCTAGCATGACCGTGGGTCTTTGTTTATACTTGTTTTTTTGTATATTTTGGAACTCTTCCAAGCTAATTAATGATTTCTACATAATGCAAAAATTTTGAGGATAAATTATGAAATGTTAATACTTTGGAGCGTTGGCTCGAACGATAAAAATACTATTGCGAAGGAGATGAAAGTATTGGGAAGAGTTGTGATTAATCCCTTGCCGGGACGGTTTGAGTATATTGAATATCTCCCTTGTCCGGATGTGAAAGTTGTTGTTATTGTTCCCTTGCCGGGGATTTAGTTGTTACTTGTGTTTTCCCCTTGCCGAAACATTTCTTATTATCGTTTATTTCTCTCGCCCGTTTGGTTGTGATTGCTGTTTGGGTGAGGAAGAGTGATAATGCACGAAGGGTCATTCCGTGCTATTTTTTATTATATTATGCACGAAGGGACATTACGTGCTCTGATTTGACTATATTTGCATGAAGGGTCATTTCGTTCCATGAAATGAGAGCTATGTGAGGGAAAGCACAAAGGGTGATGCCGTGCATTTTATTCGATTGCTTGGGGTGAGGGCAAGAGTAAAAGCACGAAGGTTGATGTCGTGCAACTGTTGGAAATTCTTATTCTTTGACAGTTATTATTGTGCCCTATTTCTTAATTACGTTGATGACTTTTATATTCGGATTGTACTCCCCCATAGCATGTTTCCCTCCTTTTTTAACTGTTTAGTTTCGGTATTTCTTTTCCTTTTATTGCATATATATATGTTGAACTGCACAGGTTGAATTGGTAGTCCTGTCTAGCCTCGTCACTACTTCGCCGGGGTTAGGCCAGGCACTTACCAGCACATGGGGTCGATTGTGCTGATGCTACACTCTGTGCATTTTTTTGCACAGATCTAGGAGCAGCTTTTGGACAGCAACAGTAGGATTCTACCCGGGAGCTGTCTTCAGTCTAGGGACTCAGAGGTAGCCTAGCTGGCGTTCGCAGGCCGAAGTCCCCTCTTTATTTCTGTTTGTTTTCATCGTACTGAGACATACATATGTATTTTTCTTTCCACTCAGACTTGTTTGTAGTACTCTTTAGTAGTGTGTGAGCTAGCAACACCAGGTTTTGGGGTAGAGATAATGTTTAAACTTCCGCATTTCGATTTAATTTTTTTATATTACTTAAAGTCTTCCGCACTTAATTAATTGTTTCCCGCATAGTTATATTGTTTAGTTTTATTAGAGATTGTCTAAAGTTTGGCTCGCCTAGCTCCGTTAGTATGTGCCATCACGACTCCCGATGGTTGGAAATCTGGGTCGGGACAAGTTGGTACCAGAGCTCTAGGTTGCATAGGTCTCGCTAATCACGGACAAACTTGGTAGAGTCCGAGGGATCGGTACGGAGACGTCTGTATTTATCCCCAGAGGCTGAAGAGTTAGGAAAATTTCACTTTTGTTCCTTCTTGTCGTGCAATTCTGTTTCTCAATTATTGATTTTCTTTCTACTCTGTTCTTTCGTAGATGGCGAGAACACGTGCTTCTTCTTCTACCGTGCAGCAGCCCGAGCCCCCAGCAGCGGCTCCTGCGAGGGGTAGAGGCCGAGGTCGTACCAGAGGCCGAGGCAGGGGCAGAGCTCAACCCCGGGCAACAGTTCCAGAGGTGGAGCCTCATATTGACTATGATGAGGAGGTTCCAGCCCTAGCAGCTCTAGTGGGCCCAGCTCAGGACCCAGGAGGGGTTATGTTCACCCAGATCTTCAGGATGCTCTAGTCAGATTGGTAGGCTTTATGGATAGTGTCATTAGAGCGGGTTTGCTGCCAGTAGCACCAGCCACTTCTCAAGCTGGAGGAGGGGTTCTGACTCCTGCTACGCGTACTCCGTCCCAGTGGTTCAGCCAGCAGTGGCAGCTCAGACAGGTATTACAGCTTAGGCCGTCGATGGAGCGGCTATGTCTTCATATGCTTTGTGGAGGCTTGATCGGTTCTCCAAGTTCTTCACCACCACTTTCATCGGTGCTTCATTAGATGATTCACAGGATTTTATATTCAGTTGTCATGAGATTCTCAGGACTATGGGTATAGTGGAGACCAACAGGGTCGATTTTTCACCTTTCGGCTTGCAGGATCCGCCAAGACTTGGTGGAAGGATTTTTGCCTATCTAAACCAGCAGGGTCCCCAGCTTTGACATGAGATCAGTTCGTAGAGTTGTTCTTGGAGAAGTTTCTCCCCGTCACTCAGCGGGAGGCACTTCATAGGCAGTTTGAGCGCCTCCAGCAGGGCTCCATGACAGTTACACAGTATGAGACTAGATTTGTTGACTTGGCACGCCATGCGGTTGTGATACTCCCTACAGAGCGAGAGAGGGTCTGGAGTTTCATTGATGGATTGATTCAGTCGATCCGTCTCTAGATGGCCATGGGAGTTGGCAGTGATATTTCCTTTTAGGAGGCGGCCAATGCGGCCCGGAAAGTTGAGATGGCCCTCTCACGGGGAAGTGGTCAGATGTCAGACAAGAGGCCCCGTCATTCTGGTAGATTTAGTGGTACCTCGTCTGGAGGTAGGGATTCCTATGGTAGAGGTCAGTCGCCGAGGCTCTTTCAGTCCGCGCTTCAAGTTTCTCATGGTACTTTAGGCAGTGGTGGTTCTCAGCAGTACTATTAAGATCAGCAGCCTATCAGTGCACCCCCACTTCAGAGCTTCAGGGGAGGATATTCAGGTCGACAGGGCCAGCAGTCGCTGCAGCCGAGATCTTGTTATGGTTGTGGTGACCCTGGTCATATTGTCAAGTTTTGCCCTTGAGCATCGGGTAGCTCTCAGCAGCAGGGTCCTCGCCCCATGATTCAGGCAGCAGGTGATCCACTACCCGCCCAGCCAGCTAGAGGCGAGGGTAGGGATCATAGAGGTGGAGGTAGGGACCGTAGAGGTGGAGCTCGGATCGGCAGAGGCATAGGTCATCCAGTGGTTGATCGTCCTAGAGACACAGTTCATGGAGGTGGGGCCCAGCCCCGGTGTTATGCTTTGCCAGCCAGGCCAAAGGTTGAGTCTTTTGATGTTGTTATTACAGGTACTATCCTGGTCTGTGATAGGGATGCTTCAGTGCTATTTGACCCTGGGTCTACGTATTCATATGTGTCGTCTTATTTTGCTCCCTACTTGGCTATGCCTAGTGATGCCTTGGGTATTCCTGTATATGAATCTACACCAGTAGGTGATTCTATAGTGGTCAACAGAGTCCATCGTTCCTGTGTAGTAGTATTTGTGGGTCTTCAAACCTGTGTTGATCTATTGCTTCTAGACATGGTTGATTTTGATGTTATACTGGGATGGATTGGTTGTCCCCGTATCATGCGATCTTGGATTGTCATGCTAAGACCGTGACCTTGGCTTTACCGGACTTGCCCCGATTGGAGTGGAGAGGGACCCCAGGGCATGCCACCCGCAGTGTTATTTCATATGTTAAGGCTCGACACATGGTCGAGAAGGGGTGTTAAGCTTATTTGGCTTATGTTCGTGATTCCAGCATATATGTTCCTTCTATTGACTCAGTTCCTATTGTTCGGGAGTTCCCAAAGGTTTTCCCTTCAGACCTGCCGGGTATGTCACCCGACAGGGATATTGACTTTTGTATTGATCTGGCTCCTGGTACGCAACCCATTTCTATCTCGCCGAATGGTATGGCCCCGCCAAAGCTGAAAGAGTTAAAGGATCAGTTGCAAGATTTTCTTGAGAAGGGTTTCATCAGGCCTAGTGTTTCTCCTTAGGGTGCGCCAGTTCTATTTGTGAAGAAAAAGGATGGATCGATGAGAATGTGCATTGACTACCGGCAGTTGAACAAGGTGATGATAAAGAACAAGTATCCACTGCTGAGGATTGATGATTTGTTTGATCAGTTGCAGGGTGCGAAGGTGTTTCAAAGATAGACTTGAGGTCTGGCTACCATCAGCCGAGGATTAGGGCGTCTGATGTCCCTAAGACAACATTTCGCACTCGGTACGGGCATTATGACTTTTTGGTCATGTCATTTGGGTTGACCAATGCCCCAGCAGCATTTATGGAGTTGATGAACCGAGTGTTCAAGCCTTATTTAGACTTGTTCATGATAGTCTTCATTGATGATATTCTTGTGTACTCCCGCAGTCAGGAGGAGCACGAGCAGCACCTCAGAGTGGTTCTTCATACTCTGAAGGATATTCAGTTGTATGCTAAGTTCTCGAAGTGCGAGTTCTGGTTGAGTTCGGTTGTATTTCTGGGTCATGTTGTATCGGTAGAGGGTATTCAGGTAGACCCGAAAAAGATTGAGGTAGTCAAGAATTGGCCTCGACCAGCTTCAGCGACTGGGATTCGGAGTTTCTTGGGGTTAGCCGGTTATTATCGTCGATTTGTGGTGGGATTATCATCTATAGCAGCCCCGATGACCAGGTTGACCCAGAAGGGTGCCCAGTTCAGGTGGTCAGACGAGTGTGAGGAGAGCTTTCATAAGCTCAAGACAGCTCTGACTACGGCACCGATATTGGTTTTGCCCACAGGTTCAGGGCCTTATACAGTTTATTGTGATGCTTCCCGTATTGGGCTTGGCGCAGTATTGATGCAGAATGGCAGGGTCATTGCTTATGCTTTGAGGCAGTTGAAGATTCACGAGAAGATAGAGTTGGCAGCCATTGTTCATACGTTAAAGATTTGGAGGCATTACTTATATGGTGTGACGTGTGAGGTGTACACTGACCACAAGAGTCTGCAATACTTGTTCAAGCAGAAGAGTTGAACTTGAGACAGCGGAGATGGTTGGAGCTATTGAAGGATTATGAGGTTACTATTTTGTACCACCCGGGGAGAGCTAATGTGGTGGCGGATGTATTGAGTAGGAAGTCAGCCAGCATAGGTAGTCTTGCTTATGTTCCGGTCAGCCAGAGACCACTTACTTTGGATATTCAGGCCTTGGCCAATCGGTTTGTGAGGTTGGACATTTCTGAGCCTTACCGAGTTTTAGCTTGTACGGTCACTCGTTCTTCATTATTGGAGCGTATCCGTGATCGGCAGTTTGAGGATCCTCATTTGTGTGTCCTGAGAGACACTATGCAGTGTGGAGGTACCACGAGGGTGACTTTAGATGCGGATGGTGTTTTGAGGTTGCAGGGGCAAATATGTGTTCCCAATGTCGATGGGATTCGAGAGTTGATCTTAGAGGAGGCCCATAGTTCTTGGTATTCCATTCACCGGGGTGCCGCGAAGATTTATCAGGACTTGCGGCAGCATTATTGGTGGCATAGGATGAAGAAGGACATTGTTTCATATGTGACTCGGTGCTTGAATTGTCAGCAGGTCAGGTATGAGCATCAGAGGCCCGGTGGTGTGTTTCAGAGGATCGAGCTTTCCGAGTGGAAGTGGGAGGGGATTACCATGGACTTCGTTACTGGACTTTCGGTGACCCGGAAAAAGTTTGATGCTATTTGGGTCATTGTTGATAGGCTGACCAAGTCAGCGCATTTCATTCCTGTTGCCACCACCTATTCATCGGAGAGACAAGTTGAGATCTACATTTGAGAGATTGTTCGCCTTAATGGGTGTCGACATCTATCATTTCGGACCGAGGTACGCATTTTATCTCGCACTTCTGGAGAGCAGTTCAGCAGGAGTTAGGAACCCATGTTCATCTGAGTACCGCATTCCATCCTTAGACAGACTGTCAGTCCGAGAGGACTATTCAGATATTGGAGGATATGCTCCGAGCCTGTGTTATTGATTTTGGAGGCTCGTGGGACCAGTTTCTACCTTTAGCAGAGTTCGCCTACAACAACAGCTACCAGTCCAGCATTCAGATGGCTCCCTATGAGGCATTTTATGGTAGGCGATATCGGTGACAGGCTTCGTTCGGCTCAGTCGCGGCAAAAGAGTTATGTGGATCGCAAGGTTCGAGATGTAGCTTTCATGGTTGGCGAGCGAGTATTGCTCCGTGTATCGCCTATGAAGGGCGTGATGAGATTTAGGAAGAAGGGCAAGCTTAGCCCTGGTTCATTGGCCTATTTGAGATTCTTGATCGAGTGGGAGAGGTGGCTTATAGACTTGCCTTGCTACCTAGGTTGTCAGCCGTGCATCCGGTGTTTCATGTGTCTATGCTTCGGAGGTATCACGGCGATCCTACCCACGTGTTAGATTTCAGCACTGTCCAGTTGGAGAAGGATCTTTCCTACGAGGAGGAGCCGGTAGCTATTCTAGACATGCAGGTTCGACAATTGAGGTCGAAGAACTTTCCTTCAGTGCGTGTTCAGTGGAGAGGTCAGCCTCCCGAGGCATTGACCTGGGAGTCCGAGTATGATATGCGGAGCCGTTACCCTCATCTATTTCCTAACTCAGGTACTTCTTTCTTTTGTCCGTTCGAGGACGAACGGTTGTTTTAGAGGTGGAGAATGTAACGACCCAAAGGGGTCATCACCATATTTTTCCCTTTTCCGCGCTTTTGAGGCCATGGAAACCTCGCTTTTGGTTACCTCGATTTGCATGCGCAGTCCGGGCGCAAAGTCAGAAAGTTTTTATGTTAAAATATAAGAATTATGTGAAACTTTTGAAGACTTTTGATATTAATATTGATATAGTTGACTTTGGTCAATATTTAGGGTAAACGGACACGGACCGGTGATGTGACGGTCTCGGGAGGTCCGTAGAAAAATATGGGACTCGAGCATGTGCCTGGAGTCAAAATCCGAGGTCCAGAACCCGAGTAAAAGAATTTTTCTGTTAAATTGTTTTCTGAAATAATTAAGGAAAAATGGAAATAAAAATGAGGTAGAAAATATAGGTAACGGGCTCGTATTTTGGTTCTGACGCCTGGTACAGGTCTTAAATATACATTAAGCGCTTTTTGTGAAATTTGGTCGAAATCGGACGTCGTTTGACGTGTTTCGAAACCAAATAGCTAAAGTTGGAAGTTTATGAACTTTGAAATGAAAATCATGAGTTTTGGGGTTTGATTCTTTGATTGTGATGTTATTTTGGCGATTTGATCGCTCGACTAAGTTCGTAAGATGTTATTGAGTTAGTGTGCATGTTTGGTTGGGAGCCCCGAGGGCTCGGGAGTTATTCGGAGGAGGTATCGGGGTTTTTTGGACTTAGAAAGGTTGGCAGATTTTCTGTAATTTTTGCATAGGGATTTTGTTCTATGCGATCGCGGCCTCATCCACGCGATCGCACTGCTTTGGCCATTTCTTCTACGCGATCACCTTACCCTTCACGCGATTGCGTAGCTTCCAACTTATCTTCTCCGCATTCGCGTACATGCCCACGTGATCGCATAAGCCAAATAGACCCCCCAGTTAATTCCCTATACTTAATCGCAGCAACCTTCACGCGATCGCGTAGCTTCCAGCCTTTCCTCTCCACGATCGCAGTCCCTTTCACGTGATCGCGTAGGGCAATTTCGCCCAGTGGTTTTAAAAGCTTAAAAACAGAAACAGAACTCCGGATTTAGCCATTTCTTCACACGAGCTCCTCTATTAAACACTCCATAGGCGATTTTCTAGCTTCTCTTCCTCCAAAACTCTTTGGTTAAGTATTCTTAACTTCATTATCTCCTAATTCTTTCATCTAAACATTAATTTCCTAGCCCTAAATCATGAATTCAAGGTAGAAAATGGGGGTTTTGGGTAGAACTAGGGCTTTGGGAATTTTCGGTGATTCAACCTCAATTTGGGGTTGAATCTTGAAACAAATTGCATATTTGAACTCGTGGGGTTATGGGTGATTGGATTTTGGTCCGAGCCTCAAGTTTGGACCATGTGGGCCCGGTGTCGAATTTTGGTATTTTTGGAAGAATGATAGGACATTCATTTCTAGGCTATAGGATTATGTTGTTGAGCCTCAATTGATATTATTGAATTAACTGTGCCTAGATATCATTGTTTCGGAGTTGGATTCTAGAGGAAAGGCGGTGTTAGAGACTTGATTGCTATTTTCGGACTGAGGTAAGTGTTTGATCTAACTTTGGCTCGAGGGAATAGGATTAGACTATCATAAATTGCTATTTGCTAAATGATCGAGTGCGGTGTATAAGCATGGTGACGAGTATCTATGCACCGGAGTCTAGCATGACCGTGGGTCTTTGTTTATACTTGTTTTTGGTATTTTTTGGAACTCTTCCAAGCTAATTAATGATTTCTACATAATGCAAAAAGTTTGAGGATAAATTATGAAATGTTAATACTTTGGAGCGTTGGCTCGAACGATAAAAATACTATTGCGTAGGAGATGAAAGTATTGGGAAGAGTTGTGATTAATCCCTTGCCCGGACGGTTTGAGTATATTGAATATCTCCCTTGTCGGGATGTGAAAGTTGTTGTTATTGTTCCCTTGCCGGGGATTTAGTTGTTACATGTGTTTTCCCCTTGCCGGGACATTTCTTATTATCGTTTATTTCTCTCGCCCGTTTGGTTGTGATTGCTTTTTGGGTAAGGAAGAGTGATAATGCATGAAGGGTCATTCCGTGCCATTTTTTATTATATTATGCACGAAGGGACATTCCGTGCTTTGATTTGACTATATTTGCACGAAGGTTCATTCTGTGCCATGAAATGAGAGCTATGTGAGGGAAAACACGAAGGGTGATGCCGTGCATTTTATTCGATTGCTTGGGGTGAGGTCAAGAGTAAAAGCACGAAGGTTGATGCCGTGCAACTGTTGATAATTCTTATTCTTTGACAGTTATTATTGTGCCCTGTTTCTTAATTACGTTGATGACTTTTATATTCGGATTGTACTCCCCCGTAGCATGTTTCCCTCCCTTTTTAACTGTTTAGTTTCAGTATTTCTTTTCCTTTTATTGCATATATATATATATATATATATATATATATATATATATATATATATATATATATATATATATATATATATATATAT